>KZ805317.1:253370-381643 GCA_003073855.1 Periconia macrospinosa | reverse complement strand
ATTTAATTTTTTTTAGTTAGTAGCGTAAAAAAAAAGCTATATTACTTTTTTATAAAATTTATTATTATATTATAGTATAACTAGTTATAGTATATATATTAGAGTTATAAGTATATTAATAGTAATTAGTAATAGTATAAAAGTAGAAAAAAGTATTAAACTTAGTTTAAATAACTTTAACTATAAAAAACTTTAGTAAACTATATTAATAAATAATTTTATAAAAAAAAAAGTAACTTATAGCTAAGTAGTACACCTTAAGTAACTTAGTACTATTTATTTATTATTAAATAGAACTATAATATAATTTATATTAGTTTAAGCTTACTACTACCTACTTTTTATCTTTAGTTAAAAGTTAATAAAGTTAAATTAAAATATTATTAATAGATTTTACTAAATTTACTTAAAGAAGTCTTTTATATAATATTAGTTATATAACTAAAATCTAATAGTTTTAGTATTAATATATAATTTTTTAGTTTTTAGGTAGCCTACCTTTTTAGTATTTTTTTTATTTTAAAATTTCTTTTTATCTAGGTATAATACCTACTATAAATATTACTTATATATAATTATAAATTAAAAAATTTATATATAAGTACTATTTAATATTTTTAATAATAAAATTAAAACTTTTTAATAGTTTACTAAAAAAAATAAAAGTAGGTAAAAAAATAATATTAATAAAAAAATTAAAAAGCTTTAATTAAATAGTAAGTAAGCTAAAAAAAAGCTTTAATTTAAAAGTAGACTATAAATAAAAATAAAAAAACCCTAATTTAAAAATAAGTAAATTAAAAAAAAAGTAGTAATATAAAACTTTAATAGGTATATAAAAAAAAACTATAATTAACTTTATAAATTTAACTTAAAAAAAATTAAAAAAATGTATTAAAAATAAGTAAAAATAATTAAATATACTATTTTTACTTTTAAATTAACTAGTAAGTTAATATACTATTAAATATAAAGCTAACTCTTTTAATAAAACTAAATAATATACTAAAAAGCTATTAAAAAAAATAACTATAAAAAAAAAGTAAAATAAAGTAATTATAATAAAAAAAACTAAGTTATAAATAAAAAATAATATTTTTTACTAATAAGTTACTAAAATATTAAGTAAAATAAAATACTAATATATTAGCTAATAGTTTTTTATTTTTAAATTTTTTATTAAAAAATAAAACTAAGCTAAGCCTAAACTATAATTTTAATAGTTTATTTATAAACTAAAATAATTAATAAAATATTATAGAACTTTACTTTAATATTTTAAATTATAAAAAGTATTATATAGGCTAGAATCAGGATTAAATAAATAAATAAATTATATAAAAAGTAGCCCTAAAGCTAGAGATAAAATAAAAAATAACTTTTTAAGCTATAGCTAAAAGGGTAGTATGTATAGCTAGCTATAAAGCCTACTAAAGCGTTAGCTTTTAGCTAACTAAGTAGCTAGTAAAGTAGTTTAAAAATTACTTAAAGTACTAGAAATAACTTAGGAATAACCCTAATATATACTTTTTTTTATAAAAAAGTAAGGTCTTTTAAACTAACTAAACTATTATATAAAATTTTTTTTTTTTTTTTTAAATAAATAAAATCTATAACGTAGGTTACAAGTAAGCTAATTATATAAGTAAGCTAATTACTCTACTAAGCCCGCACTAAATTACTCTATAAAATATATAATATACTATAGAATTTAAATAAAATAGTATTCTACAACCCCTTTATATAATTTATAAATATATCTACTATAGTTTTATAAGTTTACGCGTTATACTTAGTTTTACTATATTACCTATAGCGTCTTTAAAATAGCTTACCTAGTTTAGTATACTTACCTTTCTTTACCTTTTTACTATTACTACGTACTTTAAATTCTTATAGAAAGGCTAATTACTATCTTTCTTTAGCTATTAATACTTTTTAATTCTAAATACGTTTTTTTTTATATAATTTATATTACGTAGTAGCTTTATTAGCTACTTAAAGCTTAGTATTTTTTTTTTATACTAATACTAGCTTATACGTAATTATAGCTGCGCCTTTTACTAGCTTTTTAAACGCCTTAACTATAGATATTAGAGAGCTATTTATATACTTTTAAATCCTCTACTTTACTAGCATTAATTATAATCTAAATTCTAGAGTATTTTTTAGCATCTATAACTACTAGAAGTCTTTATTAATAATAGGTAGTAAAGGTATATAAAACTTAATATTAAGCTTTAATATTACTATATCTAGGTTAAAAGAAACTAAGCTAGCGCCTTAGAAGCCTTTTTAAATATTTTTTTTAGTAATTAAAGCTTTAAAAGTAGTAATAAAGTAAAGTAGAAACTTAGTTTTTATAATATAAGTAATTTAGTTACGTATTAGATTTTTAGCTTAGCGCCTATATACCTTTTTTAATAAAGTAAAATACCCTATATTAAGGGGCTATAAGAGATAGGATAAGTAAGTAGGTATATAAAGTATAATAATCTTATTAGCCTTATAGTAATTTTAGAATTTAAGTAAGTTATAGCTTTTATAGTTATTAATAATAAATAGACGTACGGCACTAATAGTATACTTTTTTATATACTTATTAAAGTACTTTAGCTACTATAAACTAAGCTTATTTATTATTTAGCTATTTTTAGAGACTATAATAACCTAGTTAAAAGGTAGATTCTCTTTTTTATACTAGGTAGAAAGGTAGTACTTACCTTAAAAAATAATAAAAAGTAGAATTACTTAGCCTATCGCGTTAATACCTTAAATAACTATAGCTTACTTCTAGTTACCTTATTATACGCTTTTTAGCTATCCTTAATACTTAAAGCCTATAACTATTACTTTAGTTAATATTATACTTATTATAAAGCTAGACTTATTAAAATTATAGGTATTTTTATTCTAGATACCGTGCTTAGATTTTATATTTTTTATAAGCTAGAATTAGCCCTATATAACTTCTAAATTCTTATAAAAGGCTTTTTTATAGTTATACTTTTAATTAAACTTTATTATAAGCTTTAGCTAGCGCTTAATAAAGTTTATAGCCTAGTTCTAGCCTACTAGTTTTAAGTTATACTTAGCTTATAGGGAATTAGCTTTATCTACTATAGTAGTAAGCTAGGATAGAAATCTTTAAGTATCTAGGTTAAGTATATCCTAAAGAAGCACCTACTCTTCTATCTTTAAAAAATTAATTAAATTAGGCGTATAATTACGTTAAAAAGTAGTTCTAGTACGTTATATACTTAGTGTACTTTAAGGTATATTATAAATCTATATAGCGTGTTATTAAAATAGTGTCGCGTCTTATTTAATAGCCTAAAGTATAAGCTATATTCTAGCCTCTTTTAATTCTAATAGCTAAATAGGTTATTAAAATATTAAAAAAACTATTAATTAATAGTATACTTTAGTGTAGGCTTAGTAGAGTAATTAGCTTACTTATATAATTAGCTTACTTATAACCTACGTTATAGTTATACTTAACTTATATACCTTTTAGATAATTATTATAGTAAAAGGTTTTTAAGCTAAAGCCTATATAATACTACGCTATTAAAAAATACTATAGGTACTAACTAAGTAGTTAATAATTTATTATTAAGTATTTACTATTATAGCGAAAAAGTGTACCTTTTTTTATACTATATAAAGCTATACTTAGTAGAACTAGTTACTTTAAATAGCTTTACGCTAAAAGTTTTATATATAAGTATTTATAAAAAAGGCGCTACTATTTAAGGCTATAGTACGCTTTTTTACTATAGTAAAAGTAGCTTAAATACTAATAAGTAATATTATACGTATACGCCTAATAATTAATATAGTAGAAATATTCTATTTTTATTAATTTAAAGTATTTAGGTAAGTTACTTATTACTTAAAGTAGTAGTAAAGTGTATATTAGTAAAAAGAAAGTTTTTTTACCTACTATATTTAGTATTTACTAAAATCCTATATACTAATAAAGTACTTTAGATTTTTATAATTAGTAAAAATAGTAAATAGTTCCTAAATACTATATAGCTTTATTAATAAAGTATTAATATACTTAACTATAATAAAGAGCTCTTTATTATAAATTATATAGTTTTATTATTTTTTTATAAGTATAGTAGAATAGTAGGTAACTAGGTATAGAATACTATTACTAAGTTAAAATAGGTACCTACTAAAAGTAGAGTTTAAGTAGTCTACTTTAAGTATAGCTAACTTTATAAAGTTTTAGTAGATAAGTACTAAGGCTATAATAAAAGTATTTTTAAGCTAAAAAAAGGCTTTATTAATTATATTACTTTATTAAAACTAAAAACCTTTTATTATTAATATATATAAAAGCTTAGTAATTAGTAAAAAATTTTTAATAAAGTTATAGTAGAAGTTTATAAACTTAAAAAAACTATAGACTTTATATATTAACTAGAGTAGCTTTTATTTATAAATTACTTTTACCTTTTTAAAATCTATACTAATTTTTATATTTACCTCTATAATATAGCTAAAATACTATACTTTATAAACTATAAAAGTACTTTTATTTAGATTTAAAAAGAAACCTATATTATAAAGAAGGCCTAATACTATATAAACTTTTTTTATATAGTTATATTAAAAACCTAAGCTATATATTAGGATATTATTAAAGTATATAGTTATAAAATTACCTAGGTACTATTAAAAAATAAAGTTAATATAATATTAAAATATAATAGAAGCGCCTAATAGTTTAAAAGGGTAAACTAACTACTTAAAGAGGCTAAAGTAGGTCTAAAATATAGTTAGCTTTTTATTCCTTTTAGCTACCTTTAGCTTATAAAAAGTAGTATATACGTTTACCTTTATAAATTAATAAGCTTTTACTAGTATTTTAAAAGTTTTTTTAATAAGTAAAAAAAAGTAATAATTAAGCTTTATAAGTTTATTAAGTTTATAATAGTTAATATAGAACTACTACTTTCTACTAACTTTATATACTAGGAGCACTAGCGCGCCTATTAAAGAAAAACTTATATAAATTTAGCTTTTATTTAGTAAATCTATAAGTTAATACTAAAGCTCTACTAGATAGTTAAAAGGTATATTATATAAAGAACCCTAGGGCGCTTAAAATAATATACTATTTAGGTTTAGTTAAAGCTAGATATAGTAGTTAGTATAGCTTTAGTATAGTAGTAGTTTAGCTACTTTTTTTTTCTAAAAAAGTTTATTAAAATTTTAAAGTTTAGTAAAAAAAGTTTTTTTTATTTTTAGTTTCTTAATTTTAACTACTATTATAGTAGTAAGTTAATTTATTAAAATTTTAAAAAACTTATTATAAGGCGCCTATTACGTTTATATATAGAGTAATATTTTTATATAAGCTACTTTTATTAATTTTTAAATAAAGCTAATCTTAGGCTTATAAAACTATTTTTTTACTACTATTTTTTTTTATATAGTAAATATAGAATTTATAACGCTATAAGTCTAAAATAATACTATTTTACTATATTTAGGGCGTACTAAGTATATAGTTATAGTTTAAACTAGGTATAATATAGGCCGCTATTTATTATTTTTATTTTAAGATATCTACTTAAAATAGCGTAATTTATATAATAAAAAGGCTATCTATTACTTTTATAACCTTTTTTAAAGCCTATAGTAAAATATTTATAATTTAAAGCTAAATGTTTTTAGCTAATACTAGGCTAATTACTTTAAAGTATTTATACTTTAAGTTAGCTATAGTTTTTACGTAAACGTACTTTTTAATAAAAAGTATAAACTTAATAAAAGAACTATCTATTATATATTTTACTAGTATATCTAAATTATCTAAAAGCCACTCCTTTACTAAACTTTTATTTTTTTACCTTTAATTTATTTTAGAGTTAGAAGCTTTTAATTTCTTAAAATAGCTTTATTTTTACTTACTACTTTATTAAATATTACTATAATATATACTACTATTTTTATAACTATATTTAGATATCTTTTATAATAGTAGCTAAACTAGCTATAATATATATAAATACTATTATTAATGCAGGCTTAGAATAATTCTTTAGATACTTAGTTTATATAGTTACTTTACCTTCTTTAAGTACTATATAAAAGAGCTTAAGTTATTTTTATAGTATTAGAAAGGCCTATTTTATAAATACCTATTATTACTATATTACTATTATAGTTTCTAAATAAAGTAAAAATAGATAAGTAAAAACTATAACTTTATTACTTTAGCTTAGCTGTTTTAATACTTAAAGTAATATTAACTTACTAATTATAAACTATAGTAAAGTTAGTATAATTTAAGCTATAATTTAGAATAATATTATAAAAATTTTAATAAAGGGTATAGCGTAGGCGTAAAATTTTTTAGTTATCTACCTATTTTTCTTTATTTATATTACTAAAAAGCTAGGTAAAACGTACTTTAAAATTAAAAAAAAACCTTTAAAAACTTTAGTAAATATACTTTAGCTAAGCTAAGGCGTTCTACTAGCTATAAAGGTTATTATAATAAAATTCTAAGTACTATAAAAACTCTTATAAGTTATAGGTACTAAAGTTTCCCCTTTAAATATAAAAGTTTATAACTATTTATTTAGGGGATTTACCTAGGTTTAGCTAAATAAATATAAACTACGCCTTCTAGTTTTTAATAAAACCTATGTTATACTTAATTTTTATTTTTATTATAAGTTTCTAAGCTTAAAAAAAAGGCTTATTACCTAAAAATAAAAAGCCTATTAGAAGTAGCTTATAGGCTAATATAGTAAAGGGTAGAGCTAAAATAAAAGCTTATACATTTATTACTAAAAGTAGTATATTATTATCTAAAGTTAGAGTGTTTATATCTATATTTATACTAGTCTTATTTTTTTAGGTTTCTATACTTATAGCTACTACTAGTATAGCTTTAAAAAAAATAGTATAAAGCTATAAAGCTTTAATTTTAGTAGTATTTTAGGTTTATTATTCTTAAAGTTTATAAAAGAGTTAAATAATAGTGTATTTATTTAAAGTTATTATAGTTTATAGGTAGGTATAGTATTACTATTCTATAGGATTAGAATTACTATTTATCTAATTTAATATCTCTATAGTCTTTTTATATATAGATAAAATAAAGAAAAAATATATAATTATTATAGATTTAGCTTAGGGATAGAAGTAAACGTAAATATTTAAAATATTATTATATATCTTAAAAAAGGGAGGAGTACTAGTAATATTTTAGCTTTTTAAATACCCTTTACTATCTTATATAAAAATAAAGCTTAGAAATAGCTTAAACTTATAATAGTACTTTAAACTTCTTTAAAGCTATTAAGTACTAGCTTTTTTTAACTATTAATATTTTTTTTACTTATATTTTCTTTTTTTTTATATAATTTATAAAATATAGTAGTTTTATTAGTAGCTTAAAGCTTAGTAACTTTTTTTTATATTAATATAAGCTTATATACTATAATAGTAGTATTTTTAGTAAGCTTTTTAAAAGCTTTAACTATTAAAGTTAGTAAACTATCTAGATGCTTCTAAATTTTTTTTTACTAGCATTAACTAAAACCTAATTTTTAGAATATTATTTAGAGTTTTAGACTTCTAAGACTCTTTATTTAGAAAGGGTAGTATTAGTATTTTTAACTTTATATTAAGTTTTAATATTATAGCTTCTAGGTTAAATAGAACTAGCCTAGTGCTTTTAAAGCCTTTTTATATATTATTTTTAATAAAAGAATTATTAAAACTAGTAATAAAGTATAATAAAAACTTAAGTTTTATAATATAAGTAATTATAAAAAATAGGCTATAGATTACAATAGCTAATAGGTAGAATAACTTAATTTAAGTATACTAGTAGGTAATAGTTCTACGAACACCTGCCCTTCTAAAGTCTAAAGCTACCTCTACTTATCTATCCTAGTCTAAGCTATTTACGTTTAGTCTTATTTAGTTTTCTTTAGTCTAAAATAAAGGCTCTAAAAAAGCCTTTATACTTTTCTAGTCTATATATATTTAGAAAAAGCTATTCTTAAAGAGTTAAAAGTCTACTAGTTTAAACTAAATTAGACTATAATAATGCCTTTCTTTTTAGACGAGTCTATCCTAGACTTAAAAAGGTAAAAGCTACTTTATAAGGTTTCTTATAGAAAGGGATAGGTAGGTATTTATTATAGGTAATTTTTAGGTAAAGGTAAATTCTAGATACTAAGCTAAATTACTTAGGTAAAAGTAAGTAAAAGTAAAGGTAAGAGTTACCGCCTTACTAAAATTAACCTAACCTACATAGTAGTAATAAGTAAGAGAGCTTTTACTAGTATAGCTAAGTATAAAAAGCTAGTAGTAAGCTTCTTACTTTTTTTACTTCTATACTTTACTCTTACTTACGCTTTCTTAAAATAGATAACTAGTATTAAATATACCTTTCTTTTAATAACTCTTTAGTAGTACTTAATAAATTCTAAAAAAAATATATACTATCTTTTTTAGTCTAGAAGAGTCTAGTAAATATAGCTCTAAAGGAATAGAAGTTACTAGCGCTAAAGAATATTAAAGGCCTAAATGTTCTTTATAATATTAATCTTAACGAAACTTATTTAAATATTTAATAAAAAAAGTTATTTATAGAGAACGCGTAGATTATTTTACTTTCTTATAAATAATATATAGGTAATATTATAGAGTTAGCTAGATAACTTAAGTTAAAGTCTTAGAAGAAAATTCTAGGTTGTGTTTCTTATATCTATATCCCTAAAAGTATATATAGTGTAAAATTTAGAACTTTCTATAGAGGTAGCTGCAATTATTTTTATTATATTAGTATATAAGCTAATTACTACTATATAAGTAAGACTAGATCGTTTTAGCCTAGTTTAGATACTAACGTTTTAAATAGGTTAAAGCTAAAGACGTTCTTATAGTTATAGTATATATTAAAGTAATTTTTAGAAATAATACTCCTATACTACCTATAAAGTTCCTTATAAATTATTTCTAGGTTTTTAATACGTTAGTTAAGGAATTTCTTTTTAAAGAAAATAAAACTTAAATAATAGTAGTTAAATACTCTAAAATTAAAAACGTAGCTTATACTATTAATAAATTAGATAAAATATACAGCTGCTACTATTTATAAATATTTAGTTTAGATAGTTCTATTTTAGTTTTATACTAATTATTTTTTAGGAAAAAGTATAGCAGCGTCTAGGGTCTAAGGAATCTCTTTTTCTATAGTAAAGTGCGTTAGATAGATACCTTTTCTTTTTAATAGATTTCTATTTAGAAAAAAGAGTAGAAATCTTCTAAGGATGCCACTTCTAAAGTAGGTAAAAAGAGAAAATTATCTAATCTAGTAAGTCTAGAAGGGATATATTATAACTAAGCTAGACTAACTTAGATAGGATATTACTTTCCTTAGTCGTGCGGATCTTAAGCTTTAAGAATAAGTCTTTTTCTTAGATACTTAAGTTAGTAAGCTAAAAAAAAAGTTTAAAGATAATAGTAATATAAATAGTAGTTCTAATAGAAAATTTAAAAATATAGTTAAAAAGTACTTTTCTTTATCTAAAGTAAAGTTTAACCTAGTTAAATAAAGGCTTAAGACTTATAAATTAGAGATTTAAGAACTTTAGTAAGCTGTTGTTACTAAAGCGCGTGCATTTAATTTAGCTAAGAGAGCTAAAAACTATATTAAAGTAGTTAAGTCTAAACTAGCTTAGCTTACTAGTAAATTAAATAGTTTATTTTTAGTTATATAGTATAAGGGAAAAGAGGTTCTAAGAAAAACTTTAGTAAAGTTAGTAAAGAAGTAAGCTAAAGAAATCTAATCTCTTAAAAAGTTAAGGGTTAAGAATTCTTAGAATATTACTACTTTATTAAGGTTAATAAAAAAGGAAGTTTCTCTAACCCTTATAAAGTTTAAGTCTTTTAAGACCTAACTAAACTAGACTAAAAGAACTTTAAGTAAAGTATCTATAAACCTAAATTATCTTATTAACTTAAATAGTCTTTTAGAAATTATTAAGACCTTTACTAGATAGGATATAGTTAAGTCTATTTTAGATACTATAGAGAAGCTTACTAGTTAAGTTTCTAGATTAGAAACTAGCGGACCTTTATTTTCTACGTATCTTCTAAATTAAGAAAAGATGTAAAAGTTCTAGACATTCTTTTCTAGTCTAAAGGATATTTATTAAAAGGTAGATAATATTTAGGCTTCTTTTAGTAGAGTAACTAAAGTAGAGTTCTTTACTTTTAAAGAAAGTTTTAGTTTCTTAAAAGCTCTTATTAAAAATCCTTCCTTTAGCTAGTTAACTAAAACTAGTATTATATATAAGTTACTAGAAAGTTTAGAAAAGCTTAAAAAGAGGTAAAATTAGCTTAAATAGGCTTAGACTAAGCTAGTTTTTTTAGAGGGTAGACTAGTGCGTAACTTAAGTAGCCGCTTTATTAAAAAGACTTCTAGATTAGGCTAGTTTAAAGTAGTTCCTACCTATCTATATTATAAGCTTAATCTTATAAAGAATTTTTTTAAAAAACGTTTTAGTTAAGTAGAAGATACCCTAAATTTACTTAATATACATTTAAACTTAGATAAATAGGAAGTAGTTAGTTAGTTTATAAAGATATTTAATAAACACCTTTTAGTTAATTATATACTAGATAATTATAGGGGTGCATTTAAAATAGAGGTTAAGACTATTAAGGGTTTAAAGAGTTTGCGTTTATTATTCTCCGCCTTAGCTTAATACCTAAAAGATCTATCCTAACTAGGCTAAACTAGTTTAATTATATCTAGTATTTTTAGTAAAGGGGATCCTATAAGGGCTTTTTAGGATTACTTTTTTAAGCGTGTTAGTAAGGCTGTTTATACTTAAAAGCTAGAGCTTATTAGTTTTTATAAGGGCTTTAAGTATAGTATAGTAGAGAATTTTATTAAAGTAAAGTATCTAGATATTTTTAAGCATAAGCTAAAGGATTATTCTAAGCATAAAAGTAATAAAAAAAAAAAGGGTAAGTCTAGTAATTCTAAGTAGGGATAGAATAATTCTATATATTTCTAATCTAGTCTAAAGTAGCTTATAGGTTTATATAGTTTCCTTAGTTTCTTAGAAGTTTAGGAGGTAAAAGTTTTAGATTTTTTCTAGGTATAGTTTTAGGTCTACGTTAGAAGGTTATAGTTTACTTTAAAAAGGTTTAGAAAAGTTTATTCTAGGTTAGTCTAGATTAGACTAAGGAAAAAGTATAGAGATTAGAAAATAGAAAATTTATTTTTCTTTATTCTTCCTTTTTTTTAGTAGGCGTCCTTATTACTTAACTAGTTTTATAACTTTACTAGCTTTCTTTACCTTATTTAAGAATTTCTTAATTACATTTAGATTAATTTTTTAGGCTAGAAGCTATTTATTATTAGAGCTGTCCTAGCCTTTATAGCTTACTAAGTATTTTCTTATTCTATTTTTTATGCAGCTTTTTTTAATATCTTTAATTATATAGACGTTAAGGTCTTTTTTACTAATAATAGGTAGTTTAGGTAGTTGCACTCTATTAGGGTCTTTATAGAATTTATTTAGAAGTAATATATAGAAGACTAAATAGATAGCGAGATAAGGAGGCAGCTTTAACTTGTAGGTTACTAGGCCGATTTATTCTAGTATACTGTATTTAATTTTTTTTATATTAAGCTTCTTATATAGTCTTCTTATTATAATATTTCTAGCGTTTAGCTATACCTTTTCTTTAGGTTTAAAAGTTAAAGGATCTTTCTTAAACTTATTATAGTATTTTACTTAGTACTTTTATACTTTTTAAAACTTATCCTTAAAGTATTATCTTATTTTCTAAAAAACTTAAACGCGTAGGTAGGCTATATAGTAGGCTAGTATAAATTCTCTAGGTTTAGGCTAGTTTAAATGCGTTATAGGGTTACTAAAAGTAGCCTAGAATAGACTTATCCCTATAGTTTAGTGTATAGAGTTGTTATAGGCTAATTCTACCGCAACTAGCTATTTTATCTAGTTATCCTATTTATAATTATAATAGACTTAGAGATACTATTCTATTATTTAATTTTACCTTTTAGTTTACCTATCTATTTATAGGTAAAAAGTGGTTAAGAGTTTTTTTTTTATTCCTAATTTATTATAGAAGGTACTTTAGTATTTTCTAGTAAAAATAGTTCCTTTATTATTAACTATAAAGGAGATATCTCTATAGTAGCGCTAAATCTATTTTTATATTAGCGTTACTAGCTTAGAGGCTTTAATTTTTTTAGTAATAAAAAAATAGTAACTTATAAAAATATATCTATCTACTATTACAAAAATACTATTATAAACTATCCTATTATAGGAGCTTTTAGGTAAATCTATAATAAAATCTAAAAATATATCTACCTATAGCCTTTCTAGCCTTAGTAATAAAACGAGTTTTCTATACCTAGTATACCTACTTAGCTTTACGCGTTCGTAAGCATTATAGGTTTACACGTAATTTTTTATATACTTACCTATCTTAAGCTAGTAATAGTCTCTCTAAACTCTTTTAAGAGTTTAAGTATACCTAAAATAGTTTACTATAGAACTATTATAGTTTCTTTTAAGAACCTCTAGTCTACAGCCTTCTAGGATATATAGCTTTTATCTATATTCTTATAATCTATCTCTATTAGCCTAGCTATATTTTAATAATAGATTCTCTAGCTCTATACCTTTAAAAATATTTTCTAGTATAATTATTTAAGGGTCTATTCCTTATAGTTTTCTAATTCTTTTAATTAGTTTACTAGTTTCTAGCTTAGCGCTTTAAAGCTAAACTAGGCCTATTTTTTAACTAATTTTTACCTACTAGTCCTTTTAGGAAAAGAAGTATATCCCTAGTATAGTAGGTTTAAGGCCTAATTATTCTTTTAAGGCCTATAATATTATAGTCTACTTTAGGTTAGTTTCTCCTCTTATAGGTTTATAGTTAGGTTACCTAAATAAAGTATCTACTAGGTTTATTATACCTAGTCTATATATAATTTTAAAGTTAAAGGCTACTAACTATTCTACCTAGTAAATTTAGCGCCCGACTAGTTAAGTTATAGTTATAAATCTTTATAGATTATAATTATTACAGTATCCTCCCCTAAACCTAATATAATAGGATAACTAACCTTTACTGCATTTATTACGCTTAGTTATTCTTCCCTAACCTAAATTACTTCTAAATTAAACCTATTACGTGCGTAACTAATAGCTACACGGCTAATTCCTAGTACTAACCTATTTCTAATTAGCGCCCGAGTCCGTACCAACGCACAGACTACTTCTTTTTATTTATTTTCTTTATTTCTTTACACTATTTCTATCCTATATATAATATTTTATAATCTACCTAGAACTACCTAAGTAACGTACGTAGTAGTAATAGATTCATTGCACGAGAGATAGCTCTCTAGTATTTTTATACTAAACTAAATTAGAACCTACCCGTAGCACTTTTATAATATTACGTTGTGTCCCCCTTTAGCTAGAATAGCTACCGAATCTAACCTAATCTAGCTAATCTTTATAGAGTTATCTACTATTAAAGCTAGTAATAAAGCCTTCTAATAAACTCTTGCTTAGTAAGAAACCTAATACTATAATAAAATAACTACTTTATGCTCTAAGCTAGCAATAGTTAAATAGTCTGTTTCTTATTTAAAAAAGGTAACTTTTAATATTAAAGATTTTCTAGTCTTAGAAAACACCTAAAAGTCTAGAAGTAGCTTATTTCTCTCCTAAATAACTCTACTTATAACCTAATTACCTTCTAAAATAGGAGGAGTAAAAACTAATAAATTTTCTAATCCTTTCTCTTTTAATAAAAAGAAGAAAGACTTTATTAAGATTTAAAGAGTCTTAAGTTAGTTTTTACAGATAAATAGTAGGGAAGCAGATAGAAAATAGAATAATAATATAATAATTTATATTTCTAAGAAGTAGATACTAACTTAGAGTAAATATAAGAGCTATAAGGGCGTCTTACCTAAGACTATATATATAGGGGTCCTTATCCTCTTTACTATAAAGAGAGTAAGGTTGCTTCCCTCGCTACGAGGTAAATAAGGTAGTTACGTATACTAAGGTTGTTTTCGCCCGTTACCTAGTAAGGGAGTTACGTAATTTTGTATAACTAAGGTTGCGGGGTTTAAAGGGTGGCCCTTATTATTAGTATCCTGGTGCGTAACTACAGGTTAGTATTAACTAAAGTCTTAGGATTGTAACACTGCCTCTCCCCTTTTAAGGTTTACCCTAAACCTATATAATTAGTAATGTCTCTTTTCTTATTTCTTTTCTTTTTTTATAGCTTTTTATACTAACTATGCCTTTATTACACTAAGAAGTCTTTTACCTTACCCTTAAAATTTAACGAAACGGCTCTAAGTCTTCTATATCCTGCAATAGGTATTTGGTAGGCAATCTAAAGTGTATTACTATGCCGGAAAATTCTTCTTACCTAAAGTGTTTAGAGTGTATTTATGCGGGGAAGCCTTACGTAAACATATTATAGACGTCTCTAGATAAGACCCGGGAAGAGTATTAAAAAAAAGTAGATAAAGATAAGAAGTTGTTAGTAGAAGTAATAGCTCGTCTATTAAGAAATAAGAAGATTTTAAAGCAGGCCGAAGAGCGTATAAAAAAGAAAGCGTAGTGTCTTACAAACAAGCTACGCGAGGCTAGGGAAGAAATAGATATAGCAGAGAACAACTATCCCGCGGCGGATACCCTAGTAGGTTTCTCGCCGGCTGTGTAGTTAACATTAGCTTATCTAGATAATATAGTTAGTGTCGTCCCTTTTACTAAAAATACTAGGTCGTAAGGTAAGTTATTTCCCTTATTCTGTACCTTTAAGTTTCTGTAGTTCTTCTATATTTTGCATACCTATATAGTAGTGTGCGTTTCTCTTTTTTCTTTCTTTTTAAAGTAGTTTTTAGTAATTTATAAAGTTGCTTTCTAGTTCCTATGTATTTTCTAAGTGCAGGTAACCTTTTTATTTAACTAACTATTCCTGCAGGAAGTAGGGATCTTAGAAGTCCTCCCTGCCGATTTCTTAATAGTCTAACAACTTTTCTACTTTAAATTCATTAGTCTCTTCTTTTTTATAGTAGAATGTTTTTTATATTAGCGTTTTGGGGTCTGCGGGTTCTAGTAGCTTTATGTAGAATTCTAGGTGTATTTTAGCGTCTTTTAAAAGCTTAAGTTAGTAATTAACTAGGCTAATAACAGCATTAATTAAAAATAGTCTAACCTTAACATAATCTAGTTTTTTGCTTAGTTGTTTCGTGCGTAGATTTATTATTTGTAAATACACCTTATCCCCTTTCTTTAGCTAAGGTGCTATTTTTCTTTTCTTATTAATATAGGAGATTAATTATTATTATGCTTTAAGCATGTTTTCCTTTAATTTTTTATATGTTTCTTTAAGTTTGTCTACTGTTTGTAGTACTTTTTCTATTTTTATTATTAGAAATGTTCATTTAAAAAGATTTAGGTGTTTCCCGTAGTTCGCGAAATATAGTATTTTGCCTATTAATTCTAACTATCTATTATTATAGACTAACTATATTATTGGTAATAAGGAAACCTAGTTGTTCTGGTTCTAGTTACTGTATAGCTATAGGTACATAATTATTATCTAATTTATACGTTCTATCTGTCTATCTGTCTCTAGATAATATACTATTAATAATTTTCTTTTTATTCTAATTATAGCTATTAGGGTTATCTAGTAGTTGGATGTAAAGAGCTTGTCTCTATTACTAATAATTATCTTTAGTATCCTATAGTTTTGTACTAACTTATCTAAGATAATATAACTTAACTATTCTGCTAAATAGTTTTTATAGAATGGAATTATAAGTGCGTACTTAGTAAATCTATCTATAATAACTAGTATAGAGTTGTACTATACTTTAGTAATAGGGTCTTACAATTTTAGAAATCCTATTACGAAGTCTATAGAGATATCTTCCTAAGGTGCCGTTAGTATAGGCATAGGTTACATTTCTTTGTATTGTGCATGTGTGTTATATTTGTTCTTTTTACATTTATTACATGCTTGGATATATTCTGTAACTTTATTTTTTATATTTGGAAAGTTATAGTTTTATCGTATAGCTTCTATTATTTTCTTAACTCCTAGATATCTATATATAAGGTTGTCGTAGTGTTGTTGGATAATTCTTTCTTACTAATCCTCTAGTACCTCGTTGGTAATCCTTAGAGTGGTATTAACGTTTCTAAACTGGTATAGCCCTATAGTTCTATCTTGGTTCTTTTATAGGATTGCTTAGCGTACTTCTGTCTTTTCTCCTATAATGTCTATTTATTAGCTAAGTGCATCGGCTCTGCTATTGTCTTTTCCTAGCGTATAAATTATTTTAAATTAGAACTGTCCTAGTTTTTCTAACTATCTAACTTGTTGTTAGTTTAGATCTTTAGTAGTTATAAACGTAACTAGATTCTTGTAATTGGTATAGACGGTAAGTTTAGAGCAGCTTTTATAGTAAATTTTTCAATAGTGTATTGCGTTAATGATAGCTATTAGTTCTTTATTATAGATATTATATTACTCTTCTATAGCTGTAAACTTCCTAGAGTAGTACGCGATGGGGTGCTATTTTCTATTTCTTTCTTAAGTAATATATGCTCCTAATGCAAGGTCCGAAGCATT
Source organism: Periconia macrospinosa (assembly GCA_003073855.1). NCBI lineage: Eukaryota > Fungi > Ascomycota > Dothideomycetes > Pleosporales > Periconiaceae > Periconia > Periconia macrospinosa. The sequence continues at coordinate 364,936 of KZ805317.1, read as the reverse complement.
GGTTTCTAGTTGCATTGGTTTTCCTAGTTAGAACATAATTAGTACGGGAGCTGAGACGTATACATTCTTAAGCGTCTAAAATACTTATTCTTTAGCTTCTATCTATTAGAACGGTTGTTTCTTTTTTATAAGTCTTATAAGTAGAATTGAGATTTTTAAGAAGTCCTTAATAAACTTTTAGTTAAAATTATAGAATCCTATAAAGGACTGCACGTTTTTTAGATTCTTTAGCTGTGGCCATTCTCTAATAATCTGTACTTTCTTAGGATTTTATTCAATTGCTCCTTCCTAGATTATAAATTCTAGGAATTTAACTTATTCCTTATAGAACTCGCATTTTTCTAGTCATACTCGTAGGTTAGCTTCCTATAGTTTCTAAAACACCTAGTGCATATATTTTTTATAGTCTTCTTTGTTTTCTAAGTAGATTAGAATATTATCTAGGTACGCGATAACTAAGATGTCTAATCTTTTTTATAGGACGTTGTTAACTAGAGCTTAGAACGTAGCTAGTGCATTAGTAAGTCTAAAAGGTATAATAGTATACTTAAAGTGTCTATATTATATATAAAATGCTGTTTTCTATTCTTCGCCTTTCTTTATTTATATTAGGTGGTATCTGTCTCGTAGATCTACTGCTATAAAGATTTTGGCCTTTGTAAGTCTGTATTATAGTTTTTTAATATTTAGTAGCGGGTACCGATTCTTAATCGTGTTATTGTTAGTTTTACGGTAGTCTATACACATCTATAGCTTTCTATTTTTTTTCTTTATAAAGAGGGTTTCGTGTGCTACTAGTAACGTTAAGGGTCGTATATATTATTTTACTATTTGTTCTTTAATATATTCTTTTATAGCTGCTAGCTCTAATTTGGATTTTGGGCGTAATAGGTTAAACGGCAGTTTCGTTTTATCCTTTAGGACTATCTTATAGTTCTAGGGCTAATACTTAGGTAATTTAAGCTTAGGTTCTAAGTTTTTAAATAGTACTTTATACTTCTAATATTGTATAGGGACTTTAGGAAGTGTGTTTTTCTTCTTAACTCTCTCTTTATAACCTAATAACTAATTAGTGTCTAAGGAGTTAACTGCTTTTTTTAGGCGCGTCTTGTTTAAAGCCTTCTATGTTATATTAATAGTTTTCTTATTTACTACCTGCCTTATGCGGTGCGTAGGCTTTGAATTGCGTACATAGGTGTAATTTACTAACGAAAGTGTCCCTTTAGACTAATCTATGCTAGAATTATGCTTTTGTAACTAGGGGAGTCCTAAGGTAATATTAAAGGTAGCTGTTCCTAAGACATCTAGGATAATTTCTTTCTAGTGTCTATTAATTTCTATAAACGTAGGGTTAGTTTTAAAGACTACCTCTATTCCTTTAGGTAAGCGCTTTTTAGTAGCTAGGATAATTCCGTATCTAAAGCGTTTTCGGCGGGTAGAGAGTTTAGCTCTTCTAACTACATTCTTAGACATAAGGTTAACTATAAATTTTAAATTAATTAATACCCTAAATTAACGTCTGTTTAACTTAACTATAAGTTAAATTAGTAATTTCTTGTCTACTATTATGGTGTAAACGTATTCTCTAGTAGTCTTTAGACTAAACGTTAGTCTAAAAAAGAAATATTAGGTCCGAAACTATTATTACACTTTTCTTAATAGTGGGTCTGGTATATAATATTAAGGTAGATTTGCCAGTATCTATTTATACATTATTGGTTAATAACTATCTATCTATTAATAGTTTGTTCTATAGTTACTCTAGAGAAGTTAGCGTTAATTTGTTTATTATATAGATATTTTAGATAGATATCCTTTATGTATTAGTACTAGTTTTCTTTCCTACATATTCTTTTTAGTAGACTAGGAAAGTATCCTGCGTGTTTATCTAATACGTAGATATAATAGTTATAATGGTAGTAGGCTGTCTATAAGAGACTAGCGTGTTTACTATTTTTTTTATCTAAAGTATAGTTATTCTGTTGTATAGAAGGGTGAACTACTAGTGTTTTCGTTTTATCTAGTACGTAGTAACTATTAAGAATTGGTGCTCCTAATCGTTCCTTGCTGTTTGTTATAATTGGTCTAAAGCTAGATAGTTCTTCCTGTTCCTCTAGTGCGCGATAGTTGTTAAAGACTGGCGTCTAGTGTTTACCTTATAGGCGTTAATAAGCTTTTCCGTTTTTCGCGTATTTATTTTTACGTTGCGAATTATAGTATGCATTCTACTAGTATTAATTATATTACGTATAGTTGTTCTACAGCTGTTTCCTATTACTTTTAGCAGTATTAGGGTTGTGAATTAGATTTTTAATAGCGTCTTTGTATTTTTCTTTATTAGTTGGCTAGTAGGTTATTAGTTTCTTTAACTTATAATAATTCTAAGTTCTATAATGTTTTTCCTATAGGTTATGTTTTTTAGATAGCACATTATTAACTTGTTATATTATCTCTTTACTATCGCATTCTATAGAGCCTTTTAGACTGTCTTTTTAGGCTAGGTGAAGCTAGTATGCTGTAGGCTATACTCTCTATTTAAACTTAGGTTGTGGCCTAGTTATGCTTTGCATTAATTCGATTGCCCTGTTTTCGTTGTCGCTCTGCGTATTTTTAGAGTTGGGGTAGTCTGTAAGGAGGCGTCCCTTACTAGGTTCTTTGGCCGGATCCGAAGTAACAACTTCCTATTCTAATTTTTCTACGTTTTCTCTAGGGTCCGTAGCTTTAACTATAACGTTAACGTGCCGTGTTACCTTGTTTTTTAAATAGTAGTTCCTAGCTATGTGGCTGGTTTTACTACATGCGTAGTAAGTAATCCTTTTAGAGTTTTTGCTCTAACTCTTATTACTCTTTCTACCCTTATAGTTAGTTAGCTTAGACTTAACTATAGTGTTAACGTTATAGGTCTAGTCTATTTTTTAAGAATATTGGTTCTGCGGCTTAATAGGTACAGCTCGTCCTTTCCCCTAAGGGAAGTAGCGTAGAGCTTTAGTATTAGGGTTCCTATAAGTATTCTTGTATTTTTATTTTCTATTAATCTCTATGCTTAACTTAAATAAATTGTTGTTAATGCGGATAGTTTTTTTATAGAGTTTTTCCAATGTATTTAGCAGCGCGCTGGAACGTATAAGTTCTTTTTTAACACGTAGCTTAAGCCCTTATTAATAGAACGTTATTAGAGCCTTATTATTTTAGTTGGTCTAGATTACATAGTGTTGGAATTTAGCAGCATAGTTAGCTGCGGCATAGGTCTAGCGGAGCTTTTAAAGTTTTCTAATTATCTTATTTTTCTTATTAAAGACTCTAAAGACTTATTAGAGTTTCTTTTTAAATAGGCTCTATTGTTTAAATAGTTAAGTGTTTTTAGCGTCTTGGATTTCGTTGTCTATATATTAAGTAATCTAAGGAAAGATCCATTTGTGCGCATCGCCGTGTATATAGGTAGCTGCGACGGAGACTTAATCTTCCTTAGAAGTTTTGCAAAACTTAAAGTAAAGGTCGTACTAGAGGACCCACTCCTTTAGCTTAATCCTTTCTTTATAGTATAGATTAGGAGTCTTAACTTTAATAAGAACTTGGTTGTTGTTAATATCACTTTCCTTAATATTAATATTAGGGGTAAGAGTAGGGTCTTCTATGTTGTTTCTAAGGCTAGACATCTTAAAGGTATTTATAATGTTAAGATCTAAAGAGTCTTAAGTTAGTTTTCGCGGATAGATAGTAGGGAAGCAGATAGAAGATAGAACAATAATATAATGATTTATATTTCTAAAAAGTGGATGCTAACTTAGAGTGAATACAAGAGCTATAAGGGCGTCTTACCTAAGACTATATATATAGGGGTCTTCGTCCTCCTCGCTACGAGGAGAGCGAGGTTGCTTCCCTCGCTGCGAGGTGAACAAGGTAGTTATATATGCTAAGGTTGTCCTCGCCTGTTGCCTGGCGAGGGAGTTACGTGATTTCATATAACTAAGGTTGCGGGGTTTGGAGGGCGGCCCTTGTTATTAGTGTCCTGGCGCGTAACTATAAGTTGGTATTAACTAAGGTCCTGGGATTGTAACAGACTTATTTTTATTTCTTTAGAAGCTTTAATATAAACTTAAAGATAACTCTAACTAATACCCTTCTAAACGCTTTTGCCTCCTATATATATACTTTTACCTAAACTATAACGTAGTTATACTAGTTAACTCTTTAATAGATAAGAAAATTAATACTATAAACTAACTTATCTTTTTCTTAGAAGCTACTTACAGTGACCCTTATAAGGAAATAACTACTTTAAGCTAACTTACATTTCTTAAATAAGGAAAAAAAAGTTTTATAGCTTACTTTACTAAATTTTAATAATATGCTGCTAATATAGGCCTAAATAAAATTAGCTTAATTGCTTTCCTTCGTAACTTTCTATTTCCTAAACTAAACTAAGTAATAGTTAGTAAGGCCCTACCTTAGAGTCTAAATACTTACGCTAACCTAATTGCTATATATAATAATAATATAAGATTTCTCCCTATTATTACCTCTCTATACCGCCCCTAAACTACCTCTACCTTAACTAGACATCTTAACGCTATAGAAATTAATTTATTATACGCTCCTATAGGTTCTAAAAAATAAAAAAACTAAAAAAAGAAAAGCCTTTATTTTAAGTATAGAAAACATAGCTATATCTCTTAAGATTATTCTGTCCTACTTCCCTAAGTAAGGGCTAGCAGTATACCTATCTACGCCCGTTCTATCTTACCTCTAACCGGCCGCTAAAATAGTACTAAATTAATACTATCTTTCTAAAGCTTTCCTTAATAATTAAAAAGAAGCCGCAGCTAAAGCTCTAAGCATTTATAAAAAGACTTATTCTAGCGTTAAGTTGCTTTCTAGGACTAATTTAATATTAAATTTCTACTAACCTCTAGGCTGCTTCTCTAAATAATAATTAGAAATATTAGGTAAATGTACCTATATTTTTATAATAAGGACGTATCTTTAAAGTAGTTTATACTTTAATTAACTCTAGAGTAAATAGTATTAGTTATATTAACTAAAAACTAGCACGTAAGCTAAATCTCTAACTAACTCCCCTACACTAAATAATACACCTAACTGGATTTAATAAGAAATAATTTAAAGAAGGTTTTATTTTATATAAAACCTCTATTACGCTTATATACTAATACTATATTAAGAGGATTAACCTTTACGTAATAAATACTAGATAACATAATTTAATACTTAGCTAACTATAGCTATATTAATACTAAGTCGCATTTAATTACTAGAACTAAGTTCTAAGGTTTAACTCTTTCTAATACCAGGCCGTCTACCTGCGTAAACACCTATATAAAACCTAAACCTAATCTGTCCCTAACTTTAATGTAGGAACTCTAACTAAAGTATAAATCTAATTTAAACCACCCCCGTCCCTTAACGAACCACCTATAGATATTAATTATATTGGTTCCGCCCTATTTTTAATATTAGCTTGTTAACTTAACTATAAAATCTTTATTATTTTAATTACTAATATTAATAAGGCTCTTGCGCCTAAATTATATACTAACTTAAAAATAAAGGTACCTGCCAAGTACTATAACTTATTATACGTTTTCTCCTAATCTAAAGCTAATAAACTTCTAATCTAACGCCTATACAACTACTAGATTAAACTTAAACCTAAGAAATAACTAAATTATAGACTACTATATAGAATGTCCTTAAACGAGCTAAAAGTACTCTAAAAGTACTTTAATAAGAACCTAAAAAAAAGGTTTATATAAGCTAGCTTGTCCTTTATTACCTTACCTATACTCTTTATAAAAAAGCTAAAAGGTAGTTTTTAATTCTATATTAATTACTACGGACTAAACGCCCTAACTATAAAGAACTAATACTTAATTCCTTTACTATAAGAAACCTTTAATAAACTAAGTAAGGTTAAATTCTATATAAAATTTAATATTATTGCCGCCTTTAATAAGCTTTAAATAGCTAAAAGTAATAAGTAGCTTACTGCGTTCCGGACCTAATACGGCCTATTTAAGTATCTAGTTATGCCCTTTAGATTAGTAAACGCCCTAAGTACGTTTTAGCACTATATAAACGACGCTTTACATCTATACTTAGATATATTCTATACTACTTATATTAATAATATCTTAATATATAGTAATAACCTATATAAATATAAGAAGTATGTAAGGCTAGTGCTAAAAGCGATAGAGGAAGCTAGATTGTAACTAGATGTTAATAAATGCAAGTTCTATAAGTCTAAAGTTACGTACCTTAGGTACGTAATATTTATAAATAGTATCTAAATAGACTCTAAAAAGGTCTAGGTAGTTATAAATTAGGAATACCTATAGAACGTAAAGGATATACGCGCCTTTATTAGGTTTTTAAATTTCTACTAATAATTTATTAATAACTTCTCTAAATTAGTAAGCCTTATAGTAAACCTTACTAAAAAAGACGTCTAATTTAACTTTAACTTTACTTATAAACACTCTTTTAATCTACTAAAGCGCGCCTTTACTAAAGCCCTAATCTTCTAACACTTTAACTCTAACCTTTTAATTTTTATAGAAGCTAACGCCTTTAATTACGTTACGGCAGGTATACTATCCTAAACTAACTCTAATAGGATTACTTACCCTATTACCTACTTTTCTAAATGTATAAGTCCTACTAAGGGTAACTATAAAATCTATAATAAAGAACTACTTACTATTATGTAATATTTTAAATAGTAGAGACCTAAACTTAAAGGTGCCGCGTTTTTAATCTAAGTCCTAAGTAACTATAAGAACCTTTAGTACTTTACTACAACTAAATAACTAAGCTACTAATAGGCTTATTAGTCTAAATACTTATCGCGATTTAACTTTATAATAATGTACCAACTTAGTAAGAATAAAGAGAAGCCTAATACTTTAACCTATAGGTCCTAAGATATACCTACCTAAAAAGAAGCCTAATAAGCTTAAAACTAGACCCTATTACGACCTAGACTATTTATAGAACTAAATCTAAATAAAACTAACTAAATAATTACGTAGATTATTAACAACAAGTACCTAAATAATAAGTTTATCTAGTTAACACTAGAACTGCTCTAAAATAGTACTTATTACTTAAAACTAATTATACTAAGTAATTATAAAGACCGAAACGGTAGACTCTACTACTAAAACTAATTAGTAATTCCTAATTCTAATAAACTAAAGATTAAACTACTCTAACTTATATATAATTTTCTAGTAGGTAGACACCTAGGTAGAGGTAAGACCTTAGATATTCTTTAACGCGAGTACTATTAGCTACGTATATTTAAAGCCGTCTACTAATTTATATCTTGCTACTATACCTATTATAAAGCTAAAGCCTCCTATAAAAAGTACTATAGTTTATTAAAACTACTTCTAATCCCTAACTAAGCCTAGAGAGACATTTCTATAGACTTTGTTATTAACCTACCTAAGTCTAAAAGCTATATAAATATTATAGTAGTTATAAATAGACTAACTAAATACTAATACCTAATACCTTATACCTTAATAATAGCGCCCGTAATAGCCCTATTATTCTACTAATACGTTTAGGTTTATTATAGACTACCTAAAATAATAGTGTCTAATAGAAAAAAATAATTTATATCTACTTTTTAGGATAAACTCTATAAGTAACTAAAGATTAATATCTAACTCTCTACTACTTTCTATCTAGAAATAGATAGTTAAACTAAAATCGTAAACGTATAGATAGAATAAGTACTCTATACGTTTACGAATTACTAGTAGGATAACTAGGTAGCTTAGTTACCTATAGCCTAGTTTAAAGTAAATAACACGATATCTAAATTAACCTAAGTTTCCCTGTTCCTAGCTACGTCTAGCTAATATCTATAAATAGGATTTAAACTACTTTTAAATACAACCTAACCCTATTATAAAGCCCTATAAGTAGTAGACGCTAATAAGCTAGTAGATAAGATTTAAAACCTAACTAAATATATTTATAAAGAGATACTCTAAGCGTAAGCCCTTTAATAAGAACACGTAAACTATAACTAAATACCTACTCCTGCGTACGCGATAGGAGACTAAATTTAGCTTAATACCTAAAATATCTAAACTAACTAATAGTTAAAGAAGCTAGACTAGAAGAACGTAGGCCCCTTTAAAGTAGCGTAAAAAGTGTTTTTCTATACTTACTAACTTAACTTACCTAATAGTATAAAGATACACCCTGTTTTTTATATATCTCTACTCTAACTAGCTACATTTAAATCTAATTACTTACCTAGCTAGTAGAACCCCCTACCTAACCTTATTATAATTAATAATAAACTAAAATACGTTATTATTAGCGTTAAAAAAATCTACTATAATAAACAATAACGTTAATATAAATACCTAACTTAATAGGCTAGCTATAATAAACTATTATAGAAACTAGCTAAATCTCTATAAGAGAATGCCGCAGTAACCTAATTCTATACCTAATACCTATCTAAACTAAACCTATTCCTAGATAAAAACGACCTAATACCTAACTTAACCTAATAACTAACTCTATTTTAAAAGAGGGGGGTACTATTATAGTATTCTTCCCTAAACCTAATATAATAGAATAACTAACCTTTACTATATTTATTACGCTTAGTTATTTTTCTTTAACCTAAATTACTTTTAAATTAAACCTATTACGTACGTAACTAATAGCTACACGGCTAATTCCTAGTACTAACCTATTTCTAATTAGCGCCTAAGTCTGTGCCAACGCATAGACTACTTCTTTTTATTTATTTTCTTTATTTCTCTATACTATTTCTATCCTATATATAACGTCTTATAATCTACCTAGAACTACCTAAGTAACGTACGTAGTAGTAATAGATTCGTTGCACGAGAGATAGCTCCCTAGCATCCTCGTACTAAACTAAATTAGAACCTACCTATAGTACTTTCGTAACAATAATAATCTATAAGTATATCTACTAGGGTTATTAATCCTTTAAAATAGTAGCGCTAGTATTTAAAAGCTTCTACTATAGTAAGTAATTCTTAGTTATAAGTAGTGTAATTTCTTTCTATAGGGCTTATTTTCCTTAAATAGAATGCTACTAGGTGCTACTAATTTTTTCTAGACTTATTTTACTTAATTTAGCTTAAAATACCTAAAATTACAAATTTTAAGGTGTCTATTTCTACCCTAATAGGTCTTTATAGGTTAAAATAAATAAGTAGAGGTCCTTTAAAAAAGAATTTTTTTAAGTTTTAAAAAGACTTTTTTACTTTAGGAGAAAGTAGAATTAGTATTAATTCTTCCTTACGTTATTTTACTCTACCTATAGTTACCTTATTTCTCTTTTTAGTATAGCTATAAAAGGTAGCAGTAATTTATAAGAAACCCTTTATAAACCTTCTATAGTAGTTTATAAAGCCTAGAAAGATTTAGATTTTATAGACACTAGTTAGTTCTAGCTATTTCTAGACTACTTTAATCCTTTCTAGTTCTATTTTAACGCCTTTTATAGATATAATATAGCTAAGATATTCTACCTAGTTTATATAGAATTTATATTTATTTAGTTTAGCGTAAAGTTTATTTTCCCTAAAGTGTTATAAGACTATTTATATATATTTAACGTAGTTTTCCTTAGTCTAAAAAAATATAAGTATATTATTTAGGTAATAGACGTAGTATATATTAAGAATGTCTACTAGGGCTATATTAATTATAGATTAAAACACTATAGGTGTATTAGTTAGTATAAAAGGGACTATAGTATATTTAAAGTGTCTATATCTAGTATAGAATATAGTTTTCTATTTATCTCCTAGCTTAATCTATATATAATAGAATGCATTTTAGAGATCTAGCTTAGTAAAGCGTTTAAAATAGCCTAGTCTATCTAAGGATTCTTAAATTAGGGGTAAAAAGTATCTATTTTTAATAGTTATATTATTTAAGCCTTAATAGTCTACGTAAAGCCTTAGTCTATTATTTTTTTTTAATAAAAAATACTCTAGCGCTAGCTAGTAAAGTTAATCTCTTTATCTAGCCCTTAGCTAGGTACTTATTAATATACTCTTTAAGGGCTTTTATTTCTAGTAGAGAAAGATTATATAATTACCTATATAAGAGTTGTTTTCCCTCTATTAGGTTAATACTTAAAGTTATCCCTTTAATTATAGTAAGTTTTTCTACTTTCTTTTTATTAAAAACATTTTAAAAATCTCTATACTTCTTTAGTAGATTATAGTTTTAACTAGCCTTATCTAGCTTAGTTTCGTCTAAATAGATAGCCTATAGGTTTTTATAGTCTAGGTAAACTAATTTTATAAATTTCTTATAGGGTAAAATATCTACTTAAGGGTTCTTTTATCCTTTTTATTTATAGAAAAACGTTTTTAGTTTAAAGTTAAGTACTAAGTCCTAGTATTTAAGCTAGGGCCAACTAAGCACTATATTATAGCTAACTAATTTACCTATAATAAACGTGCTTAGACTCCTTTAAACTTATCTATTCTAGTTTAGTACTTTGTAAAAGCTTTAGGCTTTACCCTTAATATATAGGGATTAATTATTTAGGATCTAGAATCCTATTTTATAAGGTTGTATAGTTATTTTAGCTTTTTTTATAAAGTCTTTATTAATAATGTTTACTTTATAACTAGAGTCTACTAAAGCCGCTTTTAGTTAAAGTAATTCTAAAGATAGTTTTTTAAGATTATCTATACTATAATATACTATAATAGGTACCTTAATTAAATTCCTACTATAGAAAGATATATTAAGCTATTTATAGCGGCGATAGTTAAACTAAAAGGGTTCTACTACTTCTTTTTTATTAGTAGTGTAGTAGACTACCCTAAAAATAGGTTTAGAGCCTCCTGTAAAAGGTGGAACGTTTTTTTTATATTTTTTTATAAAATAGCCTGGTTTATAGTAGATATAGTAATTTCCCTTTTCCTAGTTATATTTCTTAGCCTTATTATCTTTTTAGTAATGTTTCTTTTAAAACTTAGGGTTATAGTTTAAAGGTTTTCTAAATTTACGCTTCTTATTAATTTTAATAAAGGTGTTTTTTTTTATAAGATACTTTTCTAATAAAACACCTTTATACATAAAGTAAGTTTAGGTTTCTAAAGATTTATAGTTAGGGCGAAACTTTTTAGAAGGTTTTAGCTTAAACTACTTCTATTTACCTTTAAATTCTTAGTACTAAATTAGGTTAGCTTAGGTTTTAAAGGATTTAATTAATATTTATTTAACAGCTATAATAAAGGGGTATAATTAGATTTTATCTTTTATAGCATTTAAGTACTTATAAATGTAGTCTCTATTTAAGTTATTTAAGGCGTTTTTCTTATTAATTTTCTACTACTAAAGCTATAAAATATATAATAGCTTAGTATAGCTTTAGCCTAGCTTCTACTTAATAGATTTAAGTTAAAAACGCACTACACGCTCTTACTTATAGCTTATCCTAAGTATATTTTAGAAGGCTAGTTTAAATCTATCTTAAGTAATATTCTTTAGGTTCGTAGTTTCTATAATATTATCCTAGGTGTCTTGTACCCTAGAAGATAGGTAGTATTAAGTAAATTTAATCTTATCCTAGTTATTATAGAAATAAACTAGGCTATTAACGCAGTTTTCTACTAGTTAAATCTAGTTATAATACTTACGTACACTATTTCTAGTATATATATTAGGCGTACGTAGCTTTAAGAGATAGTAAGCTATACTACTATATAATAAATAGTGTTAAAGTAGACTATCCCTAGTATTAAGAGTTTATTAGCCTAGGTTAAGGTTAAATGTATAAGGAATAGAAATAGCTGGAACTAGACTAGTCTAGGCTAGATCTAGTAAAGCTTATAAATCCTATAAGTTCCTTTCCTTATTCTTAAGAGCTTAAATAGCTTTCTATTACTTAAGGTAGGTAATATAATTCTAGATTTTTTTAACTTTCTTATTAAATTCCTTAAGGTTAAGTAGTAGGGGAAGATTATCTTTAGCTTAGGTAGTGCTAGGCTCACTTAGGCCGCCTATATCTCTATCTAGAGGAGACATAGAACGTTTAAGCTAATCTACCCTAAACTTAGGTAGTTTAAAGGTTTTAGTAGTATTTTAGAAATATATTATTATTATTTAATTTAATAGAAGTAGGATATTTCTAAATTAAATTATTTATAGTGTTTTTTTAGGGTAGGTGTTTAATTATAAAAAATAGGCTATAGATTATAGTAGCTAATATGTAGAACAACTTAATTTAAGTATACTAGTAGGTAATAGTTCTACAAACACCTACCCTTCTAAAGTCTAAAGCTACCTCTACTTATCTATCCTAGTTTTAGCTATTTGCGTCTAGTCTTATCTAGTTTTCTTTAGTCTAGGATAAAGGCTCTAAAAAAGCCTTTATACTCCTCTAGTCTATATACGTCTAGAAAGGGCTATTCTTAAAGAGTTGGAGGTCTGCTAGTCTAGACTAGGTTAGACTGTAATAGTAATATAGTTATATATTAGCTACTTAGTTTAGCGCCTATACGCTTTTTTAAAAAGTATAAAATAACTAATATTAAGTAGCTATAAAAGGTATAATAAGTATAGAAGTATATATAAAGTAATAATATTATATTCCTTATAGTATTATTTAAATTTAATAAAATAGTAGCTTTTATAGCTATTAAAAATAAATAGCTACGCTATACTAATAATATACTTTATAGTATATTTATTAAAGTACTTTAACTATACTAAAATAAATTTATTTATTATCTAACTATTTTTAAAAAGCCTTATTACCTATTTAAAAGGTAGTTAATACTTTTTATACTATATAAATAGGTAGTACTTACTTTTAAAAATAAAAAAAAGTAAAATTATTTATTTAGTTACGTTAACACTTTAAATTATAGTAATTTACTTTTAGTTATTTTACTAAAAAAGCTTTACTTTTTTTTAATACTTAGATAAAATAATAATTTTTTTTATTAATATTATACCTATTATAAAGCCTAACTTATTAAAATTATATAATATAGGTTACAAGCAAGCTAATTACACAAGCGAGCTAATTACTCTACCAAGCCCGCACTAAAGTATACTATTAACTAATAGTTTCTTTAATATTTTAATAACCTACTTAGCTATTAGAATTAATAGAGGCTAGAATACAGCTTACACTTTAGGCTATTAAATAAGACGCGACACTATCTTAACGACGCGCTATATAGATCTATAACGTGCCTTAAAGTACACTAAGTACACAACGTGCTAGAACTACCTTTTAACGCAATTGCGCGCTTAATTTAATTAATCTTCTAAAAATAGAAAAGCAGGTGCTTCTTTAGGATATACTTAACCTAGACGCTTAAGGATTTTCGTCCCGGCTTACTACTATAGCGGATAAAGCTAATTCCCTATAAGCTAAGTGTGGCCTAGGACTAGTAAGCTAAAACTAGGCTGTAAACTTTGTTAAGCGCTAGCTAGAGCTTATAATAAAGTTTAATTAAAAGTATAACTATAAAAGAGCCTTCTATAAGGATCTAGAGGTTATATAAGGCTGGTTCCGCTTTATAAAGAATATAAAATCTAAGCACGGCATCTAGAATAAAGACACCTATAATTTTAATAAGTCTAGCTTTATAATAGGCATAATATTAACTAAAGTAGTAGTTATAGGCTCTAAGCGTTAAAGACAGCTAAAAAGCGTATAATAGGGTAACTAGAAGTAGGCTATAGTTATTTAAGGTATTAACGCGATGGGCTAAGCAATCCTACCTTTTATTATCTTCTAGGGCAAGTACCACCTCTCTACCTAGTATAAGGAGGAGAATCTACCCTCTAACTAGGTTATTACAGTCTCTAAGAACGGCTAGATAATAAATAAGCTTAGTTTATAGTAGCTAAAGCACTTTAATAAGCATATAAAAAAGCGTACTATTGGTACCGTACGTCTACTTATTATTAATAGCTATAAGAGCTATAACTTACTTAAATTCTAAGATTACTACAAGGCTAATAAGATTATTATACTCTATATACCTACTTACTTGTCCTATCTCTTACAGCCCCTTAATATAGGGTGTTTCGCTCTATTAAAGAAGGCGTATAGGCGCTAAGCTAAAAATCTAATGCGTAACTAAATTACCTATATTATAAAAACTAAGTTTCTACCTTACTTTATTACTACTTTTAAGGCTTTAATTACTAAAAAAAATATCTAAGGAGGCTTCTAAAGCGCTAGCTTAGTTTCTCTTAACCTAGACGTAGTAATATTAAAGCTTAATATTAAGCTTCGCACGCCTTTACTACCTATTATTAATAAGGACTCCTAGCAGTTGCAGACGCTAGGAAATACTCTAGAATTTAGATTATAATTAACGCTAGTAAAGCAGAGGATTTAAAGGTATATAGATAGCTCCCTAATATCTATAGTTAAGGCGTTTAAAAAGCTAGTAAAAAGCGTAGCTATAATTACGTATAAGCTAGTGTTAGCGCAAAAGAAGAATACTAAGCTTTAAGTAGCTAATAAAGCTGCTACGCAACGTAAATTATATAAAAGAAAGCGTATTTAGGATTAAGGAGTATTAATAGCTAAAAAAGGACAGCGATTAGCCTCTCTATAAGAATTTAGGGCGCGTAGTAGTAGTAAGAAGGTAAAGAAAGGTAGGCGTACTAAACTAGGTAAGCTATTTTAAAGACGCTGTAGGTAATACGGTAAGACTAGGCATAACGCGCAAACTTGTAAAACTATAGTAGATACATCTATAGATTATATAGAGGGGTTGTAGAATACTATTTTGTCTAAATCCTATAGTATATCGCATGTTTTATAGAGTAATCTGGTGCGGGCTTAGCAGAGTAATTAGCTCGCTTATATAATTAGCTTGCTTGTAACCTACGTTATATTTTTATTAAAAATACTATACTTAGCTTTAGTATTTTCTATATAATAGAACTAACTCTAAATAAGCTTTAGATTCTTATATTTTACTTTTTTATAGTTATATTTTTAACTAAAAATTATTTTAAGCTTATTATAGCACTTAATATATACTAAAGCCTACTTTTTATTTATTAGGTTTTAGTTATATTTAGCTAGTAAAAAATTAGCTATAGATTAAATATCTATAAGCCTAAATAGAAATTTTTACTTATTTTAGTTAAGTAACTATTAAAGAATTATTTTTTTTATAAAAAGTAAGCTTAATTAAGTTAGGCGTATAATTATATCTAGAAAATATTCTAGTATATTATTACGGCTATACCTTATAGAATTACTCTTAGCACTTATAATAAGTGTAATTTTAATAATTACTATAAGTAGCATAATATAGACGAGGACTAGGATCTTAGACCTAAAGCGGACTATAATATAGACACGTGATAAGAAGGTCACGTAACGGCTCTATAACTCTATGCTCTATTATCTCTATACTAATAAAGCTATAGAGCTATAAAGTAATAGAATAAGAAGATTCCTTTAGTATATAGTAAGTACACATTATACTTATTAGATAGTCCTTATTATTAATTTAATCTTTTAACTAAAGAGCTACTTTACTTTTAATATCTATTATTTAGAATCTATATTACATCGTGCCTATTAACGGTCACTAACTACCACCTATCCACGTAACATTATACTTCTATTACTCCCCCTTTACGCTAACCCTAGTAACCTACCTAAGGCTAAGGTAGGTCCCTAATATTTTAATAATTAAGTCTTAGAAGAGCTAAAGCGTAAATAGCGTATAGTCTAAGCTAAAATAATATCTATAAAATAACACTATAGAAAAACTCCTATATTAGCGCATAGCTTAGATGCTACTAATATAGCTAAGCTTAAAGCAATAGTTAATAAGTTTAATATAGAAAAGAAAAAACTAAAATAAGTAATTTAAGCGCTCCTAATTTAGAATAAAGAACTCTAAAACTATTTAATTTAGAATAAAGTATAAATTAAGACACTTAATTTTAGATAAAAAGTTAATTTAGATATTTTTATATAACTTAAGAACTAAGTAACTAAAAAACCTATTAAGTTACTAGAACTTAAGAAGTTTAACGGAACTCGTAGCAAGCTTAGAGGATTCCTCTTAACGGCTACCCTATATCTTAATTTAGATATATAAATTAAGACTAAAATATAAAAAGTATAGTACGTATTAGTACATTTTAAGAATAAGGCAACTAACTAGTTTAAACCCTATAACATAGATTACTAAATAAACGCAGTAGATAAATAGAAGGTAGAAACTATAGCTATTTTTAGCAACTATAAGTACTTTATCTAGAAACTAAAAAGCGCCTTTAGAGACAAGAACGTTAAAAAAAAGTTTATAAGGCTACTCCTTTAACTTAAACAAACTAAAGAATTACTAAACTATATCTTAACCTTTAAGTAGCTCTTAATAAACACTAACTAGAATAAAAAGTTACTTATAGATAGGTTCTATAAGGGACTTAAGTTAGATATCTAATATAAGATAATTTATATAGAAGAATTAACAACTCTTAATACTTTAAAGAAGCAGGTAATAATAATTAATAATAGGCTACACTAGTAGCGACAGAATTAGCCTAGATATAGCTAGAACAACTAGGACTAAGGAAATCCTATAATTCTTAATATAAATAAAGATAAGAGGCCTAAGAAAAAGGACTTTAAATACTTTAATTATAGTAAAAAAAACTACTATATAAAGAACTATAGAAGCAAGAACAGCCCTAAATAGAATAAGAGGAAAAAAGACCTTAAGTACTATAACTATAGAAAGAAAGGACATTTTATTAAGGAATATTATAGTAAAAAAAAGAAAAACTAAAATAAAACTTCTAAAAACAAAAAGCCTAAAAAGGAAAAATCTAAAGAAAAGATCGCGGTAAATAGTAAACACGCTAGACTATACTAGACCTATTACTATAAAGATAACTACCTAATACACATTAAAGCTAAATAAGGGAATAGCTAGTTTTCTAAAAAAACACGCGAGAAAATGGCAGTAAGTAAATATAGAACCCGCAAATAGGTAGAATCTAGAAAAGAAATTAATACAGAGTTAAAAAACACCGTTAAATACCCTATACTAATACTATTAACTACGGTTAAAAATAAAAGCTCTTTAGAAGCTAAAAGCATAGAAATAGAGAAATAGTGTAAGCTAAAATAATAATTAAAGGACGTAAAATATACCCTAATCTTAGAAAGTAGGGGTATAGATAACAACGAAAAACTAAAATCCAAATAGAGATTTATAGAAAAAAGCAAACATATAATAATAATTAAAGAGGTATATAAATAATAGAAGATTCGTTACCCTATAAATACAAGGTTTATATTATTCTAAAACTAGGTTAAAAATAAATTTATAGTAGTAACTAATATACTAGATTAATAAAAATAGAGGCAACTTTCTAAAAAAACAGACTAGATTAATAACACCTACATGCTAAGGAAAATTATTAAATACTATATAGTGGTTAAGGACAAACTAAATAATAATACGTACTAGAAAGGAAATAATATTAGGATCTAGAGAAAGCACCCCGCACACTATAAGGTAGTATAGGTATTATGTATTAAAGTAAGCTATAGAATGCACGAAACCCTAAAAAAGAAATATAAAGTATAGCCTATATAAAAAATTAGATATAACTTAAATAAAGCCATTACTGTAGAAAAGGTTTATAGGTAGCATCTAGTATCTAGATAGAAAGGACACCTAATAATAGAGCTAGGACTAAACCTACTAATACTATATGTAATAGGAAAACTATAGTATAAATGCATATTTAATAAATACGCTAAATATGTTAAATAAAAGAAGAGAATAATGTATTAGCTAAAACCAGAGAAGGTATAAAGAAATATAGGCCTATACGTAATAATAGATAAAATTTACTAAAAGAAAAGAATCTAAATTATAATTAATAGCAGAGCAATATAGAACTTTATTTTAAAGACATTTGTAGAGGAATAAGTAATAAAATATACTATAAAGAAGTACCCTAGACAGCTCTATACTATTAAAGGGAACCTATTCTAGGAGCTAATACAATTTAAGATAAAGCCCTTAACACTTATTCTAGAAGGATTAGAACTTTATAATATTATAATAGACATAACCTAAATTAATAATAAATAAGACGTAATCTTAGGAATGCTATAGTTAAAAATAATAAACCTAGATATAAACTAGCAAACAGGAGAAATTAGATACTAAAATAAAAGGCTAAAAGCAAACATTAAGACTTGCATTAGAAAGTTCCCTAAAAAATATAAGAAATAGGAGAAACTACTCTAGGAACTAAAAGGTTACCTCCTAGAACATAAGGAATAGAATATTGAAATTCAGCTGGAAAAAGGCAAAACTACTAGATAGGGACCCATTTATAGGAAATCTAAAGAAAAATTAAAAATTAAATAAAAATACATTAATATAGCACTTAAGAAACGGTAGATACGCCTATCTAAATTATTAATATTATATAGAATAACCTTCGCAGATAAGAAAGAGGTTAAAGATAAATAATATTATATTAACTATAGGAAAACCAACGCTATAATAATAAAGAATTAATACCCTTTACCTTATATAGATAAAATGCAGGATAGGATAAGAAAGGCTACTATATTTATAAAGTTAGATATAGCTAACGCCTATTATTAAATTAGGGTTAAGGAAGGGTATAAGTAGAAGACGGCTTTTTAAACTTAATATAGCTTATACAAATACCTAGTAATACTATTTAGGCTTACTAATACACTAGCGGTATTCTAAGACTAGATTAACACTATACTTAAGGAACACTTAAATATCTTTGTATTCGCCTATCTAGACAACATCTTAGTGTTTTTAGAAATAGAAAAAAAATATATATAGTATGTACACGAAGTCTTAAGGCGACTAGCTAAAAACCACCTCTTTATAAAAATAAGGAAATGCGAATTTTATACTAGAAAGACCGACTTCTTAGGGTTTATTATTAAACCTAAGAAAATTAGGCTAAACCTAGTAAAGGTTAAATAGATTAAAAAATAGCCTATACTAAAGAACGTTACTAATATCTAACAATTTAATAGACTAGTAAATTTCTATAGGAAGTTTATAGTTAGATAGTTACACCTTACTAAACTAATTATAAAACTTATAAGGAAAGATATACTATTTAAGTAGATAGAAGAATGCTAGAGATTATTTAAGGAAATTAAGAAACGGTTCTTAGAACACTCTGTTATAAGGATATTTAACCTAGAATAGCTAGAAATAGTAAAGATAGACGTATCTAACTTAGTATACGGGATTACACTAATGTAATAAGATCTAAATAAGGATTAAGAACACCTAGTTAAGTACTTCTTAAAGCAAATAGGACTATTAGAACTTAACTACCTTATTTATAATAAGGAAATGCTAGTAATCTATAAGGCATTTAAATAGTAGAAAGTATACCTATAAGGGGCAAAATATACTATAAAAGTCTATACAAACTATAAGAATCTTATAGGATTTATAACAAATAAAGACCTAAGCTAAAGACATATAAGGTAGTAGGAATTCTTATCTATATTCGATTTTAAGATTATCTATATTAAAGGGTTTAAAAATCAGCTAGCAGATACTCTAAGTAGATAACTAGATTTCTAGAAGGAAGTTAAGGCAACTGGAATAATATTAATAAAGAATAAGTAAGGTAACTTCGTCCTAAATAAGGTAGTAGCTAACATAGAATAAGAAGATAGTAAGCTAAATAAATAGATCCGTTTAGAGATAATAAAGAATATAAGCATTAACTAGGAATAAGAAAAAAGATAAGACGGACTATGCATCTATTATGGACGAATCTACGTTCTAGTAAAAATACAAAGAGAATTCGTATAATAGTTCTATAAACTACCCGTATATAGACACTAGGGAATTAAGAAAACCTTAGAACAGCTACTTAAAATATACTATATGCCTAAAGCTAGAGTAATAGTAATAGAAGTCCTTAGGGATTATAAAGATTACTATAGGAATAAATATAATAAACACGTACTATACGGAACACTGCAACTAGTAGAAGTACCTAAACAACTATAAAGAATAATTATAATTAACTTTATTACACACTTACTAAAGTCTAAAAACTCTATAATAAAAGTTAAGTATAATAAAATTATAACTATAGTAGAGAAGCTTATAAAGTACATATACTTTAAACCCTATAGTAAAAAGTACAGCACGGAGAAGGTAGCCTATAAAATTATAGAAATAATTATTAGTAAGCACAGGATTCTAGATAAGATTATCTCTAATAGAGATAAATAATTTAATTTAAAACTCTAGGACACTATTATAAAAATAATAGGAATTAAACATAGTATAATAACAGCGTATTATCTATAAGTAGATAGATAATTTAAAAGAATAAACTAAATAGTAGAGTAGTACTTAAGATGCTACCTTAACTATAACTAGAATAACTAGGTAGCACTATTACTAATAGCACAACTAGTATACAATAGTTTAAAAAACGCAGCAATAGGAATCTCACTATTCTTTATAAACTATAGATTTAATCTAAACGTATACAATCCACTAAAAAAAATATATGTATAGACTATAAACGGCGAAGCATTTGTCTAAAGAATTAAGAATATTTATAATTAACTACGGATAGACGCAGAATTCCTAAACTAATAGATAGGAAAATACTATAACTAATACTATAAAGAGGGACCTGATTTTAAGAAAGAGGAAAAAGTGTAGCTAAGACGAAAAAATATTAAAAGTAAGCAACCTAGCTAAAAATTAGACTACGTAAAAATCGGCCTATACGAAATTATTAAACAAATTACGCTAGTTATATACAGATTAAAACTACTAGAGAATATATAGGTTTACTTAATATTCTACGTATCACTTTTAAAAAAAGCACCTTAGAACGCTAAACTAGTAGTGTATAAGTCTAACACCTATAAATAATAAGACTAAAAATAGGAAATTAATAGAATTATTAGATACTAAATCTAGAATAGGAAGAACTACTACCTAGTTAAATAGATAGGTATAGATAATAAAGGGAAACCCTAGAACAATTTATAGGAACCTAAGGACAGCCTTAACTACCCTAAGAAGTTAAAGGAATTTCGCCCAACCCTATTAAATAAAGGAAACTAGAAAATAATAGAAATCCTTCACCTAGCTATAAATTAAAAAGAGTACTACTAAGAGTAGCGTTAGCAGCAACGTCTTAATTAGGGACTAGCTTTAGGTTAACCTACTAACTAGTCTACTAAAGCTTAGCCTTCTTTTTATCTAGCTTAGCCTCTATTACGTAAGACTAAGCCGCTAACCTTAAATAAAGATATTTTCTCTATTTCTTAAGACGCTAAACTTTTAAATAAGCCTCTACTAGTTTATCTAGGAGCTCCTTCTAGGTATAATAGGCCTCTTTAAGCTAACGCTGTATTAACTTTTTAGCGCGATTAATAGATCTTACTAATATTAATAAGCCTAAACGTGCGTATTTTACTTTTAGGAATAAATACACCTTTAGATAAAAGAATAGACAACACCTTACAAGAACCGCGTATATTAGCATAGATATATACCTTATAATACTAACTATCTATAGGGGAACCGATATAAAGAAGCCCTAATTTAGTATAATAAGAATATTTAAGGTATATCGCGACCCTGTTACAAAGAACTCTATTAGTAAGAAATAATCTAGATTTAGTTTTATAAAAAAATATAATAAGTAAAGGCACGCCTAATAATGTTAAGCGGGGCTACAGCACTAATAAATCCTAATCCCTAGAGTAGATAAACTTAAGGACTAAGTATAAAGAGGGGGATAGTGTTACGGCTGTGCCTTATAGAATTACTCTTAGTACTTATAATAAGTGTAATTTTAATAATTACTATAAGTAGCATAATATAGATAAGGACTAGGATCTTAGACCTAAAGTAAACTATAATATAGATACGTAATAAGAAGGTCACGTAACGGCTTTATAACTCTACGCTCTATTATCTCTATACTAATAGAGCTATAGAGCTATAGAGCGATAGAGTAAAAAGATTCCTTTAGTATATAGCAAGCACACATTACACTTATTAGATAGTCCTTATTATTAATTTAATCTTTTAACTAAAGAGCTACCTTACTTTTAATATCTATTATTTAGAATCTATATTACATCGTGCCTATTAACGGTTACTAACTACCACCTATCCACGTGACATTGTACTTCCATTACTCCCCCTTTACGCTAACCCTAGTAACCTGCCTAAGGCTAAGGCAGGTCCCTAATATATATTATTATATAAAAGTATATTAACTAATATTATAAATAGTAGTAGTGCGTTCATTTATAAAATTTTTATTTCTATTAAAAGTTTAAAAAGTAAGCTATATTTAGTTTTTTTTTAAAAGTAGTTTAGTATAAGTATATTAAAATATATTTAGTTTACTATAAAAAAGGGTAGATTTTAGTATAGTTTTAGTAAGGTAGTACGCTCGCTCTACTAGTACGCTCGCATATTAAATACGTTATTTAGTTTACCTTTTTATTATATAGATAAAAAAAATTTATATATATAAGTTTAACTATAAAACTAGCCTTACTATAGTATTTTATATATACTACTTAGGTTAGTTTTAAGAGTTAGCTATTTTATACGTTTAAAATATATATAATAGCTTTTATATATAGTTATATAATAAAGCACTTTAATATATATTTATACTTACTATATATATATATATATAGATATAATATATATTTCTAAAAATATATTATAAAAGAGTACTAACTTTTTTATATATATACTTAATTAGAAAAAAAGAAAAAAATTAGTACATTAGTAGATACTATATAACGTGCAACTTCTACTACTAAATGCTATAAGAGATAGGATTTATATATATATATAAATTTTCTTCCTGCCTAGATATTAATAAGACGTTTCTTCTTTAGTCTACTTGTTTGCGTTAAATAGATTAGAGTTTAATACACACGCAGTAATGTTATTAGGAGGTGGTAGGATTATTAAAAACTTTATTTTTGTATCCAGGGTGGCCCCCTTATTTATAAAAACGATAATAATAAATAGTACGTATGCTTTCACCGTATTAGCACTTGTAAGTATAAAATTCATTTATTGATTCCCTTCTGCTATACTCACGCATAGCACACCTATGTAATTAAGAACAAGAAAGAAAAGAGAGGTAAAATTTCCAGAGTGGTATCATATCATATCATATCCCAGTTATTCCCAATCCCCATGCTCCGTTCGGTGTAAACATGCCGAATCAGACTTCTTCCCGTTCCCTATTCACTTCCTCCCCCGCTGACAGGGAGAAGCCCGAATATATAGATGGGCGAAAAAGATGAAGTAATAAAACCAAACCCATGTACGCCTTGCCGTCATCATCTTCCAAAAGCGCACAATGCTGATCGTGACCATGAACATGCTCCAGTAGAACGCCAAAATGCATGCATATAATATCGGGAGAGAAGGCAATCACAAAACTTATATGCAACTCAAGATGGCGATGAAGCAGAAGAAGAAGCGACGTCGTCGAGGGCGCCTGCCTGGGTGGGCACTAAAGTCGCGTCACCATGGTTGCTGTCGTACGCTTTGACGGCGTTTTCGACTTCGTCGTTGGCCATTTTCTGCCATTTGGCGCGCGTTGTTTGGTCGGCCAGGGCAGCTGGGCCTGCATCACCAACTCTCTCGTAGAGCAAGCGCGATACATCTCGGTTGACATCAGTGTAGATGTCCTTAGTGATGTCCTTTTTGATGTATAAAGGCTTCAGCACAGCCGTAACCATGCGCTGAAGCTCCGCTTTTGTTGAATACGAAAGTGACGAGGAGGAACGTATAGGTGAGGAGTCCTTGGAACGGGGCGGGCTGTTCAGCCCGGGTGAACGAGGTCGCACTGCTAACCTCTTCCGACCTGGTCGAGAATCATCCTCGGCAGGCGAGTATGGTGAATACGTAGGCGATGTCTGGTCCTGATGTTGTGCGGGGGAGTCGGTCCGGTTGATGTTCAAAGGTGGAGGGGTAGTCATGCCCACCCGGGGGCTTGAATACACTGGTGAAAGTCCGGGCGACGAATTTTGGGGAGAACATGCTCGTTCAATAATGACACGTTTGGGCTGCGGTGCAGCAATTTCTCTGTCTTGTTCCGCGAAACGATCAACAGCGACCTCCTGCAGGATAGACTCCAGGAAGCCTGGCGCGGCGGATGTATCACCGCTTGCGCCATTAGGCGGGGAAGGATTCTGCACAACAGTATTGCGACGAGCTGCAGCTGCAGAGGATTCAGCGTTGTCCAAATGAAGCCGTGTACGAGGTCGCTTCAGTTTGCGCTCCGGTTGGGATTGCTGTGGTTCAGTCTCAGGCTCATTGTGAGTCGAGTCCATCGACTTGCGCTTGCGGCGGCGACTGTTGCTTATCTCGCTTGGCGGGGCACGACCTTCTGTTTCTGCAACTTGTTCCCGAGCCTTATCAAATGCGTTCCAAGCCCTTAGCTCCTCTTGAGATTCGGGGTCAGGTGACTTTGGAGTCTCTCTGTGCAGGGTGCGATTGGCAGGACGAGGACGGGGACCCTGTATACGGTTCACATGTATGTTGTCTGCAGCAGCGCGAAAGCGGGTACCAGCACCCATGCGACGAGCAAGTTCGAAGCGCGCCTCCCACTCTTGGGCTTCACGACGTTGGATTTCGGACCTTGTTTCAGATTCGTCATCCTCTTCGAAGGGAAACTCAATGTCGAAGTGAAGCCGGTTCCAGACACTCTGCCACACGCCAACCCACTCATCGGGAGCTCCACGGTTGCGGCGTGGGACCCTGTTCCGGCCATTTACGTATGCGGCAGGACCTCGTGGAGCAGGACGCCTCCCAGCTTCTTGCAGCAGGCCCGGATTCTCGATGCATCCCTGGCAATACCATGCGCCTCGTGAAGGCATGCGGTCCAGTCCAGCACAGAAGACGTGGCAGAGCTGTTCGCAGCTGTGGCAATACATGAGAAGGGACGAATCGCCAAATTCGTCACAGACCATGCAGGCATCATAGCTTCCATCATCCTCGAGGATGTAATCCTCCTCGACAATCATGGAAGTGTCGATTTCGGCAACTTGTTGCTTATCCTGGACTGCGTACGAGGAGATTGTAAGGCCTAGAATAACAGTCAGCACTCAATTCTTCTCCGATGATATCACACAGTGCCAACTCGAAAGAGAGGTGTACCTTCAGACATCCTACATCATCCGGATGACTTAGTGGTCCCCTCTCTCGTAGAGAGTCCAAGCTGGGCTGCAGGATGCAGGGCGGGAGCGGCGGGTCCTCGATCGAATAGTACATACCTCCAGGCCTGGCACAAAGCTCAACCATGTTGAAGCTGGCGCGACATATAGGGCAGCTGTTGGCGCGTTCTACCCATGGTTTCAGGCAATCATTGTGTAGATTGTGCCCACAGGGTAGAAGGTGAGCAACCAGCTCATCGTCCTTGGGAGCGGATTTGGAAGACGGTAGAGGTGGTTGTGGCTGTGGCTGTGGTGCAGCTTCATCTGTGGGAAGCTTGGTGAGATGACGGTCATTGTCGTCGGTATGAAGCTCACTATCGGTCGCAAGCGAGACAGGGTCGACGGTGGCGGGAGCGGGCCCTTCGTCTTGGGGGACGAGGTCGCCAAGGCAGACTATGCAAGTCTCGGCCATGTGAGCGTTGTTCTTGAGGGAAATATCGAGGAGAAACGGCGGCGACGATCATAAGTCAAAGATGGATGTTGAAAGAGGACGATGGTGGGACCCTCCGCCTTTTATGAGAGGGGATGGGAGGCGCTAGCGTCGATTCGGACTAGGCTGCCAAACCAACCAGTGCAAGTGCAGCTCAGGCGTCGACGGAGCTAGCTGTTCTCGAGCAACGGCATTGGAGAGCGATAGGCAGGTATGGAGCGGGAAACCCCAGGATATCTAAGTTATTGAGACTGAGCGCAGCTGTAGCAATGTGCTCATCCGTACCTGGAGATAAAAATGGACCTGTTGGATGATGGCTGACAGGTGCAGAGCCCGGAGCTTACCTAGGTACCCTTTTCCACGTGTCACCTCAACTGCTAACCAGTCCGGTCCAGATGACCAAGTCATGTCCTCAAAACACCAAGGAATGCAAACACTGTCTCATACTATTTCTTTGTTCGATTCAAAAAAGTGTGCTCCCTGGCTTTGTTTTCTGCGTCGGACGGACTTTTCGGAGCCGTGGGCCTAACCATCGTATAGTACCTATTATGAGGCAAGCGGCGCGCACTCATACGTCTCAAACTGTCTTGTGTAAACGCCGCCACGCAACTACCGTGACCACAGCTCCCGAAATGGATGCGTTGGGTTCATCTCGAGCGCTAATGGGCAACGACGTTCGCCATATTATCCACATTTCTACATTCAGTTCTCTTGACTGGGCAGCATCGGGACCTCCATATGGACGCTCTGATGTGAAGTATAATGCTTTACGAAGCTAGCTTTTCGCACCGATGCGCTGGCAGAAAGTATTTTTTGTAATATCAAGACTTCTCGACTTATTCGGGGTGGGACAGGCCAGGCCGCTTCGTTTCGAAACCGAGCCAAGTCACAAAAGGCACATCTCAATCATTGCTTGCTATCCAGTGGAGTGGTCATGTCATGTTTCAGTCATGGGAGCCAGCGTCGAATCCTTCGACGCTCGCTAGAATCTTCATATTCGCGCCTCGTGTACTCGCGCGATCTATACAAACTATGTCATTCGTTCGTACAAGGCTGTGCGCGTGTGGGAGGATTGCGAGTATATCGTCTTGTTCCGGATTGAGAGTCAAAACGCGTTTGAAGACAGTTTGACGAGTCTTGCGCGGTGCTGTTAGCGACGGTGCTCATGAGAAAGCAGGTGAAGCTGACCAGTAACCCCAGCTATACGCTCCCAACGTTAATGGTATGTCGTCCTACGTGTTAGCTGAACACTGGGATTTGCCTAAGAGCCATGGTTTTACAGCTTGAACAAGTCATCCAGTTGTGGGGGAGTGGGACAATGATCCATGGTCGTTTGATGGCGGTGAAGGAATGGAAATGTGATCATGATTGATATGTGTGCCGGTTGCCAAGGCCCGCTAACCACATCCAGATGCGCCTCTCTCAGCTTTCTTACCTTATAAAATCCTCATGCTCCAAATCGATTACTGGTAGAAAAAATGTAGAATATTTCTCAGGATATGGAGTAATTTCGATTTTCTCTTTTGTAGGATTCTCGGACTTCGCGCGAATTGACGGTCTGAAACCAGTAGTCTTTCTCGGACCTTGCCTCGGCATGACGACTCGATAATTCTCGTGCCGGCAAGGCCGACGAAGGGGCATTAAAATAATGACGTGCCCTCATCTTCCATTCCAACATCGAATTCACAATGGCACAGAACAATCAGTACGAGCTCATACTTCTGGGAGCGACAGGTTACACCGGAAAACTTGTGGCGGAATGGGTCACGAAGCATCTGCCACAAGATCTCAAATGGGCTGTGGCAGGTCGCAATACGAAGAAGCTACAGAATGTGGTTAACGAGCTCACACAACTCGATCCAAATCGAAAACAGCCCGGTAAGGAACATCAAGAAATCATAAGTCCCATTCTTTGACCATAAAGAAACTCAGAACACCTCGTACCCGTGCACATACTCAAATCAACCAGGCACTAACGGCGAAAGCAGATATCGAAACATGTGAACAAGAGAAAGAACAGCTTCTAAAGCTTGCTCAAAAGACCAAGCTCATCATCACCACCGTCGGACCATTCATGTGGTATGGCGAGCCCGTCCTCGCAGCATGCGCAGAGACCGGAACGCACTATCTGGATTGCACAGGCGAAGTTCCCTGGATCTACAACATGATTGAAAAGTACCACGAGACGGCAAAAAAGAACGGTGCCATCATCATCCCGGAATGCGGCCTCGACTCTGTCCCAGCAGATATAATGGCATACTCCGTCACAAAACACATTCGAGACACTCTCAATGCGCCCACTGCGAATGTAGTCATGTCACTGTATGAGGGGAAATCGGGCTTCAGTGGCGGGACGGCGCAAACCATGATAGGGCTCTTCAGTGAGTTCTCGCTAGCACATCTGGCAAAAGCAATGGACCCTTACTCGCTCTCGCCTGTGCGACCTACCGCGCCTTCGAGCACGCCAAAGGGAAGCCTCTTCTACCGCCTGTTCGGGCTCCTAAACGTCCCCGAGATTGGAGGCATCCAGACAACATGGCTCATGGCAAGCGTGGATGAGTGCATCACGCACCGCTCATGGGGTCTGTACGAAAGCAGTGCAAAAAAAACATCTCAACCACAGGTTGGATATGGACCAAGATTCCGCTTCAACGAATACATGCGTGCCAAATCGCTACTTGAAGCCCTGGCCATCAAATTCGGTCTTGGACTTATTGGGTTGCTGCTCGCTCTTCCGCCTACTCGCTGGATTCTGTCACCCCTTCTCTGTCGATTCGTCATTCCAGCGCCTGGGGAGGGACCTTCGAAAGAGTCCATGAAGAACGATCTCATGTCTTACAGGGCAGTTGGGATCGCGGACACAGAGAAGAAGGAGAAGGTGCTGGCCAAGCTAGACATTGCCCACGGAGGTTACGAAACCACGGGCCTCACACTTAGTGCCGCCGCCCATGTGATCCTTAGGGGCAGACTAGAAGATACAGAAGCGGGAAGACTCGGTGGAGGTATTCTGACGCCCGCCACGCTGGGAGACCCCTTCGTCAAAAAGCTCAACGAGTTCGGCATGAAGATCCAAGCCGGGGTCTAAAAAATATGCGCTCGAGAAGCAAGACATTGTGATTAGAAAATTACTTGAGAGTAGAACAGCCCAAAATAACAATAATAATCTACAAATACTTAACGTGTGTGTATGTGTGTATGTGTGCGTGCGCCCCACACCTCTTGTTCCATGCTGTGGAACCTGCAACCAACCCTAGATCCAGGTCCACGGGTTAACGTGGGTTTCTGCATGACATTTTGACGAGCGTCCGTCCCAGTTACATTTTTCAAATAATCACGCCCGCTAACTGCGGGTAACGCACATGTCGACTCGTTACCGATATCTCAAATCCCCTACCCTTGCGCCATTCGTATCCATTCCCTCGTATCGCAAATGCCATGCGTCCCAAATAACCAACCATTATCCTATCAAACCAGAAACACTATCCCTTCCTTCCACATTTCTTTTTCCTTCAAAACCTCAACACCACCACGTGCCGAAAATAATACGAGAACACGTGGAGAAACCTCTCACATCCTGCTAAAGATACACCAACGTCAAGCCATCTTAGGTCCTTCGACGACGCCCCATTAACTTACCCCTCCTTCATCCCCCCTTGTCCTCTCAAGCCATCTATCTCCCCCAGAAAAAGAAAAAAAGCAAAACCCATCACCCCCAAAAGTGAGAGAAAAAAAGAAACCAACTTACCTAGGTATCATCGGATCTCGCCTCAAGCCTGCTTGCTAGGAGGATTCTAGCGCCCTTTTTTTTTCCAACACGGCACACGCACATACATGTACCCTTGGCTGCCGAGGTGCATCGAGTGGGGCTAGAATGCTCTGTTTTTGTTAGTTTTAAACGGGGAACGGCAAGCTCGAGCCCAGATGTGTGTGTGAAAAAAAGAAGATCTCCACAAGCCCTATCATCCGACCCTAACTAGAATCCTGCTAAGGGTGTATGTTGCCATACACGCGGGACGGAGAAGGGCGCGCGCGGGCGTGGCTTCGATAATCGGTCTAGCTTAAGTACTTAGCCTACCTACACAGTTAAAGTACGCACGCGCGCGCGCGAACCAATTTCTAGGGTAGCAGCTCCCTTAGCTCCAACATTTTTTTTCTCTTTCTCTCTCCTCCGTCCTCCCTTCATCTGATCATTTGCAAAACTGTGCATAAGTACATAAAGATAGCGAGAAAACGAAAACAAACCCAGTGGCGATTTTTCTTGCTTCTTTATATATATATATATATATATAAAAGAGCTGCTCTCCCCCCTTCACCCCTCCATCCGCGCAAATCGACCCGAGTTTTTTGCGCTTCAAAACACGACAAACAACAACCTTTTTCCATTAACTAACTACCCAGTTGGTTTCTTTGGCAATTCGTTTACACACACACACACACACACACACACACACACACACACACACACTAATGTGTA
Source organism: Periconia macrospinosa (assembly GCA_003073855.1). Taxonomy (NCBI): domain Eukaryota; kingdom Fungi; phylum Ascomycota; class Dothideomycetes; order Pleosporales; family Periconiaceae; genus Periconia; species Periconia macrospinosa. The sequence goes on along the minus strand of KZ805317.1, from coordinate 334,717 downwards.
AACACCACCCTTAAACCCATCCCCATCCCACACCCGTGAGCGACTTCGTGGAGTTTTGCGCTCGGGTCACACCAGAAAAGCTCCAGTTTCTTTCCCAATTAAAAAAAAACAACCACTTTTGCGCGCAGCAAGCACCTCTTACATACACACACACGCGCGCGCGACGACGACGACAGCGAGAAACCCACCCAGCCCCATACTTGGAATAAAAGCCAACATGTCGACGACTCAAGTATTGCCCCCGCCTTACAACAAGAGCGCCGAAGCAAACGGCGGCGGCGCCGTGAACAGCATCGGCGACGCGGAAACGCACGTCGTGCAGCCCAAAGGCGGCGATGATACTTCTGCGAGTGCCGCCGCCGGCGCGCGCGCGGGGGGGCACGGTGTCGCGCAGCTTGTGGATGGCGATGGCAATGGCGATGCTGGTGCTGGTGCTGGTGCTGGTGCGGGTAGTGCTGCGGGGGGGAACGAGGTGCTCGAGACGAATGCGAGAACCAAGGGGCAGTGGTTTGCGTATGTCAAGACGAAGCAGTTTTGGGTTGCGTTGGTGTTGGGACAGGGTGAGTTTTTTTCCTTCTTCGCGCCTCTTCCTCCTCCTCCTCTTCAAAAAAAAAAGAAGAAGAAGAAGAAGTCGTGAAAACCAACTTACGAAAATAAAAACAGTCCTCGCGATATGCATAACCTCGACCAACACACTCAGCCAGCTCCTCTCGTTCGAAGGGACCAGCATCCCGGCCTTCCAAACCTTCTTCAACTACGTGCTCCTCAACATCGTCTACACATCCTACACGCTCTACAAGTACGGCTTCAAGAACTGGGGACGCATGGTGCTCAAAGACGGCTGGCGGTTCATCATCCTTTCCTTCTTCGACGTAGAAGGGAATTACTTTGTCGTGCTAGCGTATCGATACGTACGTTGTTGTTGTCCCTTCCCATCCTTCCCATCCCATCCCTCCCCCAAAACCAAGAAAAAAGAGAAGGTGCTAATAATACGTGACGAAAAATAAACAGACGACCATCCTCTCCGCCCAACTCATCAACTTCTGGGCCATCGTCGTTGTCGTCGCAATCTCCTTCTTCTTCCTGCGCGTGCGCTACGCCTGGTTGCAAATCCTCGGCATCTTCCTGTGCATAGGGGGCATGGGCATCCTCTTCGGGTCCGACCATTTGACGGGGTACAATGCGTTCCCCGCGTCCAACGCGCTCAAGGGCGATCTCTTCGCGCTGCTCGGCGCCACCCTCTACGGCATCACCAACGTCTTCGAGGAGTATCTGGTCAGCGAGCGCCCGCTGTACGAGGTCGTGGGCCAGATGGGGTTCTGGGGCATGTTGATCAACGGCGCGCAGGCGGGGATTTTCGACCGCGCGAGTTTCCGCGCTGCGGTTTGGAATTCGAAGGTTGGGGGGTATCTGACGGGGTATACGCTGATTTTGTTTTTGTTTTACTCGCTCGCGCCCGTCATGTTTCGTCTGACGTCCGCGGCGTTTTTCAATATTAGCTTGTTGACGGGGAATTTCTGGGGCGTGGCGATTGGGATTAAGGTTTTCCATTTGCAGATTCATTGGATGTATCCGATTGCGTTTGTGTTGATTTTGCTGGGGCAGGTGATTTACTTTTTGAGGCAGGGGCAGTTGGCGGAGCAGGTTAAGCCGTGGTTGGGGGAGGGGCAGGAGGAGGGGGTTGCGGGGATTGGGACGGCGAAGAGGAGGGTTGAGCGGCCTGAGGCTATTGTTTAGAGGGGTGGCTGTGGGAGAGTCGGGGGAGGGGATGTGCGATATTGGGAGATGTGTTTAGCCAGTGAGGAATTAAAGAGTTGAAGAGGGGATTTTGGATGTGCTGACGTTCTTGGTAATGATTGCGAAGATAATATAATATGATATGATGTATCCGTCGTTATTGTTTTGAAAGGTGCTGCTTCTTGGGATTCGTTTTTCTGAAAGCAGTACTTGCATCTGTCCAATGGCACATATGGCTTTTTGCTCTCCTTACGCAGGTTACCAGTCCACCCACCAAGTCGAGATGTACCAATTCACGCGACTCGATATCTTGCGACTCGGGAAAAATACACGGTATCTTCATCTCACGGTCCTTTGTAGCGGAAGTAGTGTCCACCCCAGCAACTATCGTGGAATAACCGTGGCGGCGGATATATCCTTCAAAAACGAACAGTCTCGTACGGGAGGAAGACGGGGTATGTATCGTCAAGAATTCCTGCTCAACCACACGATTAGCTCCAACCCTTAAACCACTCCACCCCAGTATTACGCGACCTACCATTCGCAACCCCCAATCAACCGCTCCCTTCCCCAGCACCCGCTCCCACCTCACGAGGCGGCGCCCTCGCCAACCTCTCCACAACCCCCGCAATTTCAACCGCCTTCGCCTTCTCCACCTCCTCATCCGCAGGGTCCGCAAGCGTATCCAGGCTCCCAAATAACCACAGCTCCTGCAGATCGCGGATCAGAACCGAGGCGTCTTGTGCGGCTTTGACCTATTCCCATCACGGTCCTACTGTCAGCTCACTTTCTTGTTTATCTTGCAAAGTGTACGACGTGTGTGTGTATGTGCTTGGTGGAATGAGGAAGGATGTATGAGGGGAGGATGGGAGGAGACGCACAATAGCCATACTATCCTCCTTGATGGCCAATTCCCGCTGCGCCATGCGGCTGTAATCGCTCATCTGGTCGTCGTTGCCGATTTGTTGGAGCACGGATTGGTAGTGTTGGAGGAAGAGGCGCACGAGGTCGTCTACACGCTCTGTTTGCGTTGTCCTTGTTAGCTATGCGGAGACAGGCTAGAGGCGTAGAAGAGAGGTCGGGACGAAGAGTAAGAGCAGGACGTACTGTGTAGAGCAGCGGCATTGCGTTGTTTGGGGTCCATCTTTCCCTTCGTCTCTGTATCTGTGTCTGACTGTACGTCGTCGTCGCTGTCGTGCTAAGTTGCTCGACGTCACAGCAACCCACAAGCAAGCTCCTCTTTCCTTTACTCGTGCACGTATGCCGCAGAATTGGAAAACCGCAAGCTACCTCCAACCTTTCGTGGTCGTCGTAATAATCGTCGTATCGTTATCGCTTTCCGTTCAAAACCAGCATTCCCCTTGGAATTGCAGAAACTCAGGGTTCACATCCAACGAGCAAGAAAGAAAACCACGAGAAGGAAGCTAGGACCACCCCACCTGAACCCCTCAAAGATCCCAAACGCCAAACGCTAAGATTAACTAGTCTAGTCTAATGGGGGGTGCGTGGGCAACTGCATTATCGATAACGTACGGTCAATTCCGGTACACTAAACATGCGCGCGCCTCGGTTCGGGTGTTCCCGTCTTCTTCTTCTTTTTTTAGTTTTTAGTTTTGACGTCCCTCGTTTTTGCTCAAACTTTGTGTCTTGTAAGGGAGAGAGAGAGAGAGAGAGAGAGAGAGAGATTGATTGCTGTTGTTTTTTTGGTAACATCCGTAGGTACATACGCGCGCGCGGTAACTACCGGATCAATACCCAAGATTCTTTGTACGGTACGTGGGGATTGTTCGTGCAGGCCGGTTAGGTATGTATACATATGCAAGGGGCCTGGGGAATGAAAGGAGAAAAAAACCCCCCACTCCACGGGAGATGCGAAATAATGTGGGAGAACTTGGCTTCGCGTGAGATCTTCATATTCATTTTGTCTTTACTCAAACCTGGTTTGGGGTTTGGTTTTTGCATATGTAATTATGTACTCTTCCATACACATGCATGTTACTTTCCCACACGCGTGCGTTCGTTATCTCGTACCCGTTTAACCCAGGGGGGGGGGCTTAACTTTGATTGTTTAATTTTCTCTAGCCTCTCATCGTCCTGACCTTGACAGGAGTTTATTTTTATTTATATTTTTTATTTTGTTCAACAAATTATACGACGAAACTGACTATCGTCCTCTTTCTTCTCTTCGAGACGCAGGATGGATACTAGCACACGCAAGATGGAAACGGTGTTTTCCGTTATCATGAGTCCAACAGAATATATAGGTTTGTAGGGATGTAGTTAGGGCGAGCGAGCGAGCGAGCGAGCGAGCACTCAATCAAACCGACATTCGTTGGATACGGTGCTGACTGGGGTTTTGTGTTGAACAACTTCCTCCCAGCATTTTGATTTTAGTGACAGTGCTGTCCATCCCAGAACCTCCTGCATTTCCTCTATTAGGTCTTGCCAACATTACGTTACCTTACTTTCATACATATTAAAATCCTATACCACATTGACAACGGTTAGGACGATAATAAAGACCGGTACACCCCATCGGTATATTTGTTACAGCTTCTTTTATAACATCCAGACCTCCAGCTACGCTCCCTCTCTTTAAGCTATCTGATTTACGAGCTGTCTAATGACGAGGTAGATTATCTATGTATTGTGCAGACCCGTGTATCAAATCAATGGAAAATAGGAGTGGCGGTCGATAAGGCCATTGGAGATTTAGCTGTAGGCTGGATAGAGGGCTTGGAGTAAGACGAAGAGGATGAAGAGGGTAGCTAGAGGCCAGACTTGTTCGGCGTTGTTACTTTGCAAGTCCACAGCGAGGAATGTTCCTGTTTTCGTCACGCGATCATTAGCGGAGATGTATCTAATGCCTCACATGTATACCTTATATACATAGTTTTGAACCTCAGGAAGTTCTATACAATAATCAACTTTACCTGATAGCGAGAAGCACACGGAAAAAATCCACACAAAACAGACCCAAACAACTCTCCATCACAAAAACAACACCGAAACAAAACAACACAACACAACATAACACAACCCAAACCCGCGCCGCCACCCCCTCTCCCACCCAAACTCAAAAACCCTCAAACTTTCCCAACTGCAAACCCAAAAAATTGCAAACTCGCGAAAATGTTGGTGGTTGCCATGCCTACCAACGTCATAAGCTTTGCGGAAGACGTCAATTACATTGCTTTTTTTAACAAAAAATTGAACGATGACGATAAACATGATCTACATTGTTGTTGAGGTGATTAGCGGCTGGATGAATCCAAGCGAATCAGGAGTGAGAAAAGAAGAGGTAAAAAGGGGGGTTGCGTTGCGTTTGTTCGGAAGTTTGGTGTGGGGAGCCGAGTACGGTCGCATGATGATTGGCGGTGTATGGTTTAATTGCTCACCTGCCAAATCAGTGTTTGTATGTAGGTATTTGGCGTTTTTAGGGAAAGGAGAGAGAAGAAGGTGAGGTGGATATTTTGATTTAATGGGAATAGGAAAATTAATGATTGTTTCGCTCTAGTCTATGGGAACGCCTCTGCGCACGGAACATTGCGTGGATATATCTCTGATAGAAAACGAAGGTGGGAAAGATGACGAATAGTATTTTTTTTCTTGTGCAGATCTCCTGCCCTTATGTGGTTTTGCTTTCGGGGTGAATCTCTTGATGGTGTGATGTGATGATTAAAACGAAAGTAATGGTAGTAGACGACACTGATGAAGGTGAACGTCCTGTGGAAGGGCCAAGCGACAAAGGAAATATGAGATGAATAAGGTGTAAAGAGCGGAGAGATTCGCGAAAGACGCGAAAGCCCTAGGTCGCGAAAACAACAGAACCGTTCCGACGGTAGAAAAGCGAAGAGATGGATGCTCGTCGCGAACCACTTCGAATTGATGAAGAGAGCGCCGGGCTGGCTGGGGTTTCTAGTACTGGCGGTGGGGCTGCTAGGAAATCCTCGTACCGCCACGTCGGTATTGGTGATCTGGGAGATTTCGGTGATCTGAGGAGTGGCTTGGTTTTGTTGATACTACTCATGTCGGTCGTCACAGTCAGATCGCTGGGTCGATAGGGGGCTGAGATCTCGGTGATCAGTGCCGGGGGAGGAGGGTGAAGGGGGCGCGGTTTGAGTCTTAGCGTGGGAAGACTGCGCATCTTGGAAAATCTACGGATTATTTTTGTCTGTATGGCCACAGCTGTATTCTCAGAGGTTGCTGATGTATGTTAGACTTCGATCTGTAGAAAATACGGGGTAGAACTTGACGTACGCGAAGTTTCCTGGGAGTACCGCGAAGAGCTCGAGCAGCGTTCAGGTTCTACTATTGATTAGTATACGCAGACGAAAAGGATAGGATGCACTCAGGAATAGGTTGACATACCTTCTTCCATAGTCAAATTCAGCAATGAGGGCCGTTTCAGGCTCAAGTTGTAAGGCGATTTGCGGCTGCTACTGTCGTCTGTTGTCTTCGGTCTAGGAACTTGTGGCGCTGAAGTGGATCGTGAATTTAGCATGGGACCAAATTCTCGAAGTGGTTGAGGATTGTCGGCGTAGAATGAGTAATTGTCCTTGTATTGAGTTCGCGTTCGGCCTGTCGTCGAGTGCCCAGAAGACGTGTTGGGTCGGCCTGGCTCCTTTGGAACTGAGACACGCATGGACATGTCACTCCGTACCCGTAACAGTGGCCGAGGAGGAGGATCGAGAGACTCTACACTCTTCTTGCGGGATGCGGCAAAGATTCGTTTCGGGGGACTGGTTGCTCGTAAAGACATCTCACTTTTCCTCTTCTTGACCGCGGCAATTCTGATCCGGGCCTCCTCGGATGAGAATCTTATGGGGTCTGCTGGACTTCGAGGAGGTCTGGGGAAAACGGGAGTTATTTGAGTTGCAATGAACGCGTTTTGGTCGGCGCAGGTGCAAACATGGATGGGCAGTGGCGGCAAGGGCTTGTCATACGCCTGCACGGCATATGATCTCTTCTCCTTGACCTTGCTCTGAACCTCATCCTTATCTGCAACCTGCTTGGCTCTCTTGAACTTGGAGAAAATTGACATGATGCACACAATGTGAAAGGATTCCCCTCGCTGTGATGGCTCCATGTACAGATCAAATCAAGATGAGCAGGCCACGTTTATAGGTAGTCTGATGGAGCAGATTGGCAGGCGAAATATACATCCAAAATAAGCGCCATGGGGTAATGCATTGGGACCGGTTCACTTGTAGCGTACCAAGTTGATGCTCAAGAGTGGGCATAGTGATTGGATGGGGCAGTGTAAACGTTCGGCCCGAAGCGAATCAAAGCGAAAGAAAGGTTATATCATTGTGGTTGACAGCCAATGCAGGGCCCTTGAGATAAGTGACGGTTGGAAACAATTTCCCATTGTGACTGTCACTGGGGAAACGGAAAACTCTCTTGTCCAAAACCTTTGTTTTCAATAGCATTCTGAAGGCAAGATTGGCGAAAAGCGAAAGTAAAAGTCATGGATGCGGTCAGAACTCGTAGACAATCAATGACCAACGTAAGGTGCTTGTAGAAAACGAAGCTATGTAACCAGAGGAAGGTTTTGGGTGCTGAAGGGAGTCGGCATCTCTACATGTAGGCGCACTAGCGCCACTGCAGCCCCCATGTGGCATCTTTGGAAAGGGAGAGGCAGATGCATAGTGACGCAGTTCCTAGGCTGTCTGCACGTGGAAATGAGCATGTATCTAATGACAGGTATTCTGCATGGTCAATGATAGGCGAAAAGGCAAAAAAAGCGAGCGGATGAATGTGAAGGACGATCAAATGCAGTGGGGGAGACATGGAGCGGGTGTGGCAAATTGCGGATCATAAGGTTCATTATCCGTACGTGTGTGGTCTTGTTTGGGCGGTGGTGAGTTTGACAGTTGATATCATTGATGAGTGTCGTGATACGAGCTTGTACAGGTAACTTTGTAGGGACTGAGAGATTGATGCGTTGGAATACGCCAAGACGGATTGCGTCATCCGTCAGTTGGGTGTGAAGGTGAGGGAGCAGAGAGAGCAGAGAGAGCTTGAGACACTTGAGATGAGACGAAAGGAAGGCGGGGAGGGGAGGACAAGTGAGGCAGGCAAGCGCGACACTGACAGGTCCGTGTTGGTTCTAGTCTGAATTCTATGCAGGCTGTATGTTGTAATGTCTTGTAGTTAACTAGTTAACTTACCCCGAGTTACATGTAACTTATGTAGGGCAATGTATGTACCTATGCATCTAACGTATGATGTATCGTGCTTCTGGTGTATGTTGTACTTGGATGTACTAACGTAGTTACGCACCGCTGCTACCTGCCTGATACACATCACTCACTCCATGACGCCCATGCAATGTAAGAGTACATAGACTACTCTGAACGTTAGCTTTGATGCTGTGCTGTGCTGTGCTATTAGAGTACATATGTAGGACGTTAGTAACTAACTGGCTAGCATTCAGCCGCCCTGCTATAATTATGTAGTTGTTTGTTAGTTACCTATTTTAAGTGCCGTCCCCGTCCGTCCCTTCTTGTTCCCTCGGCCGGCGCCCCCTTGCGCGCTAAAAAGCGATAGGCCTATCGCTGCTTATCTAATACTCTAATACGCGCATGCCCCAAGAAGTCGTCTCCGGTTCGCTTCATCCAAATCCACCACCAAGTCAAGTGGCGATCTCTCCCTCCCGCTATACCTGGACTACTTCATCGCGCTGCCCTTGCCTGAACATCTCGCCGGCGATCCGTACCTCTCTACCACCGCGCAGCGCCCGCGACTACGACTGCGACTGCGCTCGCGCACCCAGCCCCCCAATCGCCCGACTCACCAAACACCGACACCGCATCCCCCCTCCCCTAGCCTATCGTCACCGCCAACACCCATCCTCCTTCCAACCCGTGGGCGCGAGCCATCCGGAGGGATTTGCCCTGCCGGAGAGGTGACGGTCGCCCCCCCTCCCCTTCGATTATGGCGCCGCCATCCAACAACGACCGCAAGCGCGTAAAAGTCTACGAGCTCAAGAATAATGACTGGTTCGACCGCGGCACAGGCTTCTGCAGAGGCGTAATAGCAAATGTACGTCCGCATACCCCTCCCGGCACCCGCGCTTCAACCATGCCACGTCTCCCACCTCTCCCTCACTATCTCATGCACGGTTTGATCATGCATCATCGCGTGGGCCCAAGGCTGACATGTGTGCGACTCAACAGGAAGAGGCCAAGATCCTTGTCGCGTCCGAGGATGACCCCAACCGCCAGCTTCTCGAGACCAAAATCTCAAAAGATGATGGATACCAAAAACAGCAAGGTATGCCGCGTGCTGTTGTTCATCTGGCGATCCCTCCCCTCTGACAATCAACAGACACCCTCATCGTTTGGACCGAGCAAAATGGAACCGACATGGCCCTCAGTTTCCAGGAGCCTGAGGGTTGCGCGAGTATATGGTATGTCGTTCTGATGCGCTTCGCTTGACATAGTTTGCGGGCGCGCGCTGACACGGAATAGGGATTTTGTGAACGAAATGCAGTCGCGTTTGCAGTCCATGGCCCAAGGTGCGTCCTGCCACCTAACCATTCCTGCGCAACACGGTACAAGACTAATACTTCACCAGATGACGGCATGTCCGATGACATTCCCGACCCCACCGCCGCGAGCCCTCCCATAATGCTGCCGAGCCCGGATCTAGGAAACCTTCATGAGATTGAGAACCACATGCGCGCCGCCAACAGCACTCCCGGCGGACGCGAAGCTTTGGCCAAGTTTGTTCTCGCTGAACGCTACGTGCCCAAGTTGATCCCACTGGTGGAGATGGCCGAAGACCTGGAGAGTGCTTCGGATTTGCATAGGCTGTGCAGCATTATGAAGATGCTTATCCTGCTCAATGACGCCGCCATCATCGAGTACGTTGTAACAGACGAGGTGATACTTGGCGTCGTGGGCGCTCTAGAATGTATTTGCAGACTACCGCAACCACATGAATCTTGTTGCTAATCAGAGTGCAGACGATCCGGACTTCCCCCTCCACAAAGCCAACCACCGACAGTACCTCTCCGACGAATCCAAGTTTAAGGAAGTGGTCCCGATTGAAGATGACGCCATTAAAAAGAAGATACATTGGACGTACCGGTTACAGTACCTCAAGGACGTTGTTCTCGCACGCATCCTAGACGACCCGACGTTTTCCGTACTCAACTCGCTCATATATTTCCACCAAGTCGATATTGTCCAGCATTTGCAAGCCAACGGACCCTTTTTGAAGGAACTCTTCAACATATTTGAATCCGCCGATCAACCCCAGGATCGAAAGAAGGATGCTGTGCTCTTCATTCAGCAATGCACATCTATTGCGAAAAGTCTGCAGGCCCAAAGCCGAGCGCAGATGTACCAAAATTTCATTCACAATGGGCTACTGGACGTGATCCAGTATGCACTGAAACAGCAAGATGCAGCTGTGCGAGTGGCTGGCGCCGACATCCTTCTGGCGCTCATCGATCACGACGCCTTGATGGTTCGCAGCTACCTTTTCAAGGCGCTTAACGACAAGACGAAGCCCTTGACCGATACGCTTATCGAGCTTCTTTTGGTCGAGGTTGATTTAGGCGTCAAGGCACAAATGGTGGATGCCATTAGGATTCTTTTGGACCCCAATGCGAACTCCGCGTCAATGGAAGCCCTCGGCCGAGCGAACCACGACAGTGTTGCCAAGGTAAGGGGCCAGCTGCCAACCACGATGCCGCATATGGATACTTTTATCCAGGGGTTTTACGACGACTCGGCGAGAAAATTGTTCCAGCCACTCAAAGACCTAGAGGAGCGAGAGTCGAGTAAGTTCAGACATCAACTATATAAAGCAAAGCTGTTCTAACTTGTTCCAGTGGACAACCTGTCTATCCAAGAGGTGGCTCTGTATGGGCACCTTGTTGAAGTCCTCTGCTACTTCGTCAAGCAGCATTCTTTCCGGAGTAAATTCTTCATTCTCTCCGAGAATCTCTCAGCGCGGGTGGCGCAGCTCATGGACTGCCCTGAAAAGCATCTCAAACTAACCGCACTCAAATACATCCGTGCCCTGGTCGCGCTGCAGGACGATTCGCACAATCAACAGATCATAAAGTCAAAGCTCCTGGAACCGATTTTCAGGGTCCTGTACGAGACCATGCCCCGGGACAGTCTTCTGAACTCTGCGTGTTTGGAGTTCTTCGAGTTCATCAAACGTGACAACATCAAGCCGCTTGTTCAGCACATTGTCGATACATATCGGGAAAAACTTCAGAGCATCACATATGTAGATACGTTCCAGAGTTTGATATTGCGATACGAGCAGATGAACGAGCCTCCTCCGACACAGGAGCTTGATCACTCTTTCACTAGCGTAGACAGCGACACACCTGCTCGACATCTAGGCTTAGTTAACGGTGGAAAGTGGGGCCAGGGCTTGAAGGAGGTGGACCCCGAAGAGGAAGCGTATTTCAATGGCTCGGACGATGAGGAGGACCTGCCAGGTGCCAGCAAAGCCACCAACGGAGCGTCTCCTGTGCGGGCCTTGGTCGATTATCCCGACGACGAGGAAGAGGTGGACATCCTAACGAGCGCACCTTCGGAGTCTCCACAGAACCCGTCCACATCCACACAGACACACAGCTCGCCAACCACATCCAACTCAGGCCTCGATTCACCCCCAGAAAGGATATCAGAGAAGCGACGGAGAGAAGAAGACGAGGAAGACGAGCTCATCGCCAGCCTCTCTTCGTCTGGTCCCAAGCGTCGTGCATCGCTCAACAGCAATTCAAGCGCTGGCAGCCTCAAGAGCTTGCGCCGCAAGAACCCCAACATCTCATCAGCCAAGGAGAACACGACCCCGAAGAAGATCACGCTCTCGATTCCCCTGAAATCGGGAGGCGAGGGAGGCGATGCCGACTAATAGACTGGGTGGTGTTCATTTCCAAGGGTGGGGGAGTTTGTTCTCGCACGATTCCATCATTCCTGCTGCCTGCTGTTGAACCTTTTTATTTTCACGAGATACCCCCTGGAACGGGACATGAGTTGGATGACTGGGAACAACAAAAAGACATTCTAGTCAACTATTTTCACGTATTCTTCTCTGTTTGTTTGTTATCTTTTTCGCCTGGGCCTGGGAACTAACTACTACGGGTGTGGACGGACGGATGGGCTGCTCTTCCTTTGAAACCAACAAACAACCAACACGGCGTCTTTCCAAGGAGTGGTGTGTGCGTGTGTATGTGCGCGCGCGCATGTGTGTATACATGCCCTATCTCTATTGTGTGTGTATTGGGCATTCATTTTTTTTTGGATATTCTTCCCTTTTCACTTTGCTTTTTGGCAAAGGGCCGTTAACTACGAAGGTTTCCTTGCTGTTTCTTTTTTGGTCTTTTTCCTCCAATCTAGCGTGGGCTTTTCCTTCTGCTCTTTTTCTCTTTCTGGCTTTTTTTGCTTTTGTATCATATCAACATATCACCATCATATCATATCATGACGGGGACGGCGTGCGGTGGAACGAACGAACGGGAATTAGATGGCATGGTCCAAGGGTGTGAAGAGGGAAGTGCGGCGTGCAGCGTGCAGCGTGCAGCGTGCGGCGGAGTCTCAACGGTTCGGGATTACCAAAGGGAGGCGAGGGTAGTCTATGTGTTGGGAAATCCTGATCTTTTTTGTTTCTCCAAAGAACCCTTTTTTGCGTGCCTTGAAAATGACAATTGCGTGCGTGTGTGTATATGGACTATTTACTGATAGCGCGTGTCACACGCGTGTAGCTGCCCTGCCCTGCCCCGCCTTCCCTTTTCTTTTACCTCACTAACTTACCCCCGCGCGTTTGCGCCGCTCGTGTTTGTTCGTGTTCCCGTCCCCTGCGTCAAAGCTTCTTTTTGCTTTCCATCCTCCCCTCATCCATTTTCTTGACATCCCCCCCCCCCCCCGTTTCTTCTCGAGTGTTGCTTTGTCCGTCCACACAACAAGAGTATCCAAAGAATTTGTTTTCTATCGACTCACTCCATTGTCTCGATAAAGCTGGGAATTGCTATCACGACGGGGAAAAAAAGAGACGGGAACGACAATACGGCGGGATTCGAAGCTGGTATTTGCTTTTTGCTGTCAGACACGCAGACACGCGACACCAGCCGTGCGGTTTAGGAAGGGATACGTAGGGATAAAATTGATTCTGGAAACTTGGACGGGAGGGAAAGAGATATTTGAGAAAAAAAGGCGGGTTGTTTGTTTGTTTGTGCGGTTGGTGCGTTGCGGTATTGAAAGACGGGGAATTGGAGACATCGAAGCAATAACATACAACACTCTCAACGAAGGAAACAACGGTAAAACAAGGAGGAAAGAGAAGGTAGACCAATTGAACGAATCCGAAACGGGAAGAAAAGGATCCTGATCAACGACACTCAAACATCCACCAACCCACCCATCCATCCATCACCCGTAGAATGAACCCCTCCACCTCACCACCACCACCAACAACCCCACAACCACAACAAGACCACCAACAAACAATGCCACCCCCAACCCCGCTAAAACTAACCCTTATCCTGGCCGCCACGCCCTCCCTCGGCATCGGCAAAAATGGCACCCTCCCCTGGCCGCAACTCCGCAAGGAAATGGGGTATTTCGCGCGCGTCACCAAATTCGTTCCTCGGGGCGTGCTGCCGAAGACGGCGGCGGGGGTCGTTGAAGGGAAAGTCAAGATCATGAACGCAGTCGTCATGGGCCGCAAGACGTGGGAATCTATACCCGAGAAATTCCGTCCGCTGCAGGGGAGGTTGAATATTGTTGTGTCGGGGAGTTTGCCGTCTACGTCGTTGAGTGAGCTGGCGTGGGCTGCTGCTCCCCCGGACGCGCAGCAGCAGCAGCAGCAAGTTCTCCAACAGGAACAAGGAGAAGGAGAAGGAAAAGTAGGACATGAAGGTCCCGTCATCGTACCCTCCCTCGATGCCGCTTTGTCATTTTTATCCTCCATCTCCCTTCCTCCTCCTCCTCCCTCATCTCTTCCTCTTCCTTCGTCTTCCCCCACCCAACAACATACCGAAGAAGAGCAAGTCAAACAGACCCTACAAATCCACCGCACCTTCATAATCGGCGGCGCCCAACTCTACACCTCATCCCTCACGCTCCCGCAGACGGACCGCGTGCTACTAACACGTGTGCAAGAAGAGTACGAATGCGACACGTTTTTCCCGGATATTTTTTCTGGGAGTGACGGGTGGAGGGAAGGTAGTGAGGGGGAGTGGAGGGAGTGGACAGGGGAGGTTTTTGAGAATGAAGTGGGTAAGGAGGGGGGAAAGAAGAAAACAGTAGTGAAGAGGGAAGAAGAGGAAAAAGGAGTAAGGTTCGCGTTTGGGATGTGGGTTAGGTAGGGTATTTTCTGGGTTCAAAAGTATTATCAAAGACACCACCACGTGGCGTGGGCGTGGTGGCCGTTTTGAGACCTTGAATTGTCCCATTGAATCATCAACCCCCCTGGTTGAGTTAAGTTGAACTTTGTACCCGGTGTATTTTAGGTATAGATAGGAACTATTACTATGTAGAAAAAAAAAAACGTCAAGTTTTGTTCATCCCACGTATGTGTGGTGTTTTTCCATGTCATGCTTATTTTTTTCCCCCACCCTAGATCCAATGGAGAAGAGAATGTGCAGCTATCTATGCAGATGGATAAAACACATACACAATATCTCCTCTGTCATATATGTACATAATTCAAGTTAATTGCCTTACAATGAAGTAACTCCATTACAGGATTTTGGTCTGGGCTTGGGAAAGGGCGTCCGTCCATCAACCGCACTTTCTAACTTTCAACATATTGTTAAACAGCCTCTCAACGTACCTTTTAATATACTGTTTGTTAACGCTTAATCCAGATTTTAACATCTGTCAACCGTTAATCCTAGGGTGCGCCAAACCCCATAATGTATAATGTACGTGTTTCTAGAAAGACGTATGAGCATAATAGAACAATAGTAATTACACCTAGTCGGTTGTACACGCGCGCGCGCGCGCGCTCTTACCTAGGAGGGTGTAGCAGCGCATACCTTCGTTTCGATACTGCCTTCCAAACGCTCCTCTATTACATACAACGTCTTGACTTAACACTCATCATGTACAAGCACATACGTATATCTACACACAACAGAACATTAGCGGGAACGGCGTAGTCGATGGATCCGAGCGCAGAATGCATCATCCCATTTAATAGGGGACGGACGGACATGTTGCTGCTCGTAGTGATACATATACAGATTCAATGCTGTTGTTTAACAAGCTTATCACGCAGTAATATTAGAAGCTATATAGATAGTTAGTATAGTAGGCTTTATCTTTTTGATATTTGACTAATATGTAATTACAGACTGTTTTAACCAGTACTTAAACCCTCCGATGTGCTGCTCATCCGTTAACAACGTTTTCCAGGGCCGATTGATAGCACTAGACGTTTATATTGCAAAACCCTTCTACGAATGGTTTGACTGCTCTGAATATACAGCAGTGCTACTATCGGGTTTTCCTTGGCAGAATCCAATTTCAACCTTTTATCGACCACGCGGACATGGTCACATTTTCATTCTGTTTACGAGCGTTCTTCGTATGAATTCGAGGACTCGTTGTTACCGCATATGAGATAGGGGACGACGGTGAGCTTGTTTTGAAGCACCCACTCCCATCATCGCATGGCCTTGGGTAGCTATGGGGAGTTGACACTGATGCCACGTCACGCAAATCTTATATATCTGCTTTTAGCTACTCTGAGGGAAAATATAAAAAAAAATGTAAACCTGTGAGTTATTGAATAAGGCGGATATGTTAACGTTATAGCTTTTTTTAAAATGTGGTTGATATGGCCAAACAGCTCAATGAATGTGCGCGACTTTTGTAAATAGATATGGATGTATATAAAAGGTAAGACTTACAAAACCCCATTTTAAAAGTCTCAATTTGCAAAACCTCCATCCTAGGGTAAACTGGCTGCTTTGCAAGTGGATAGCCCTAACGATAAAGCGTATTGAAGCAATAATAACATTGTGGACTTTGCCAGCTCCCAAAGACAACTTTGTTGCAGACCTTTGTTTGCTGACATATAGGATTTTGCGGGGATTATCTATAGAGCTTTGGCTTTGGCTTTGGCTTTTCGGAGAGAGAATGGAAAATGGTACCAACGATTGTTTTGTGAATGATGTTTAGATAATATTAAAAGGGAGGAAGGAGAAAGGAGGAAGGGGAAAGGAGGAAGGAGAAGGGATGGATAGTAGGTTATTTAAGGTAGTTAAATACCTTATCATACATACATCTAAATATATATGGGAAAAGGTAGATGGATAGATATTTATATAAATACAGCTGTTTTATGTTTGGTTGATCATGGCGTTTTCTTCTTCTTTTATATTTCGATTGTAACTCGAGATGATGAAGTGTTTTCTTTTATCTCGATTTTGATTTTGATTTGCATCTTCTCCACATCTTTCGAAATGGCAAGAGCAAGGAACAAGGACACGGAAAAAAAGGTAGGTAGGTAGGTAGGTAGGTCGGTACCAAAGTTTCCTATTTACAATTCATCTTCGATTCATCCCCAGTGAGCAAAAAAACCTCTCATTGCCCTCCTTTTTCCCTTCCTTCGTTCCATACCCAGCCCCAAAAACCCCCCGTTCCCTCTCCCCCTTCACCAAAACTTCAAGCAAAAACCCCAACCTTAAACCCCCTGTCGCACCAACTGCCAAACAGCCACCACACTCGACACACAAAGCACATAATGCGCCAACAACCCGGGGGCGCCATTATACCTCCCCTTCCCCTCCTCTTTATCATTGTTATACCCCCAGGCATACAAGATCCTGCCGACACTCCACGTAGCGCCCAACGCGGCCGCCATCTTGGGATACACAAGGCCCGTGATGCACATGGCGGCGATGGTGGACGCCTGGGACTCGAGGAAGTTCTGGTGGCCGCGCTGGGCGCGATTGAAGGCGTCAAGGAGCTTGGCGCGGGCCGGGGGTGCGGACGAGATTTGCTCGGGGGTCGCGTACATGTGCGGGTACGGGATTTTGGCGGCTTTGCGGTACGTGACTACGCGCCCGCCTAGGTAGGCGGCGACGAAGAAGGTCGAGGTTGCGGCGGCGAGGACGTAGCTGTGGGAGGGAGGGGTGGTGGTTAGTGAGGGTTGCGGTGGGGGTGGGGAGAAGGGGCTCTCCAGATTTTGGTGTATGTGTGGTTGTTTGCTGTTTGATTCACTCGAGTGGGCATTGATGGGTGTAGAAAGGGCGCGAAAAAAGGATATCTGTCCAAAACATACCCATAACCAGCAGGGACTTCGAGAGCAACCATTTTGTATGTATCAAATCAATCTCCCTTTTATTTTATAACCCCCCTTTCTGTTTCTGCAATGGAAATGCTTTGAAGTGTATCGTGGAATGAAAAACGCAATGGATTTCAATGGGACGAAAAAAGATGTGTCCTTATGTTTTTGTGTTCAAGAAAGACGTTCGTTCTCTCTCCTTCCCGGTTTTGGTTTCGGAATTTAAAGTTTTCGAGGGGGGTTTGGAGCTATTTGATTTTTGTGACCCTGACTCTCTCTGACGTATCGATAACACGTGCGGCGGGATCGGAGGTAAGAATCCGCCGCGCGGATCGGATCGAATCGTACCGTACTCTCTCGAAGGACCTCGTTTTTGTTTTTCTCTTCTCTTCGTTGCAAAGGAATTGAGATTAAGGCGTTGGCGATGCCGAATCCCAAAAATCTCAAATCTTTTCTCTCTCCCCCCCAAAAGAATCCCACCGATCACCGTTTTTCAACATGGTGCCGCTCATAAAAAAAAAAAAAAAAAACCCCGTTCCAGGCCCCCTGTGGCAGCTGTGCACTGTGGACGAGTTTCGTCGGACGACGATAAATAGGTATGTGGCATTCGGTATCGGCGTAACCAACCCCCAGGCACACGGCGCACATTCTCATTCTCGTGTTTGTTGCTCCGATTCCCCGTCGGTCAGGTTGGTCTGCGAGGTCCTAAAAATCGATCGACATGGTCCTCAGTACAACTAACCATGTACTGCTTTGCTGGAGAGTAGATACGCACGAGGCCTGTCTGTATGCCGTGATACTTCGCGCTGGTTCAACATCTGTCTGTCTGTCTGTCCATCTCTTGTTCGACGGATGACTTTGATATTCGGCCATTCCATCTCCATGTCATCTCCCTGCGCGCGGTGCCTGCATGCCGTGATATACCTCTTTTTCCTCCGTCCTTCCTAACCTCATATCCAACGTTTTAACCGCCGCGCGTGCCGTTGCTGTCTTGCGTTCCCCAACCCGTGAAACTTCCACAGCCAACCAGCCCTAAAACATACCGAATCTCCCCTCTCTTTTCTTCACCATCAACTCCTACATCCCCCATCCCAATCTCCTCTGTATCGTTCGTCACACATAGCACACTCACTCACTCACTCACTCACACTCTCTCGCATACGTTTCCCCTTCTCTTCTCCCCTCATCCCTCATCCTTTGTACCAACCCATTCCCTCACCACACACACACACGCGCGCGCGCGCGCATCACCCTCCAAACGCACTTCCTCTTTGCGGCGCAGTCACCTCACTCCTCTCTCTCTCCCCCCTTTACCCCTCCCCAAACAACCCTTCCATCCATCCATCCATCCATCCATCCTTCATTCCTAGATACCATCTCCCCATCTCCTCACCCTTTGCAACAAAAAAAGAGTAACAACCCTTCCCCCCCTCCCAACAAAACATCCATATTCGCCGCCGTCGGCCCTCCTCAAGAGTCCAATACCATCCATCCATCCAACAACCCTTCAAGTCAAGGCCCTTGCGTCTGCAAAAAAAAAAAGAGAGAGTGTAAAACCAACTCAATCCCAAAAACAAACAAAAAACAAACAGAAACGAAAAAAAGAAGAGAGAAAGAGACACGCCCCAAGATAAGAAAGACACCCGTTTTTTTCCCCCCGGCACCGCACTACGCCGCACACGCACACGCACACACCCTTTTATAAGATACCTACAAACAAGTAAGAAAACCCGAGCGAGCGATAGCGAGCGAGAAGGGGAAAGCAAATAATAAGCACGTCATGTCTAAGGATTCTTGCGTACACACACGCGCGGCGCGACGCGCGCAAGCATTGGGAAATTTCATAAACGCCCAAAATTTAAATTAAAATCAAAATCAAATGGATTAGGAAATGCCCTTGGGTTTCTGAGTTCTTTCTTCCTTCTTTCCTTCCTTTCTTCTTCTAGCTTTATCTACATTACATATGTCTCGTCTCGTATCGTATCGTTCCATCGTCAACTTTTCTCGATTGACAAAAAAAGGGGGGGAAATTTGGGGGGACGCTTGCTTTCTTACACAAGTACATCAGAGGGGGGGGGGGAAGACAAAAAGAAGTACTGTGCCGCACTCACGCATTCATTAGGGTTTACTCTTATCGTTACTTCACTTCCTAACTTTCAACAAAAAATTTCAACAGTCTTCACTTTTTTTTGGGGGGGTTTTTTTTTTTTTTTTTTTATTTCTTTCAATTTTACAAATTTTTTTCAATTGATTCTAAAAAATGACTTATGGTTTTCCCCTTCTTTTCACGGTTTTTTTTTTTAAAAAAGGACCAACACCCAAAACCTACATAAGGCTTTTTGCAACAAAACGCGAAACCTAAATGTAGTGGGTTGTCTCTTTGCCACCCCTCCTCCAAGCAAAAAAAGGCGCCGCCTGTCCAGCAACGTTATCTTTTTTTGGAGTTGTCTCTTGATCCATCAGAATCCTCTTTCGCTCTCTCTCACTCTCTCGTGTGTGTGTGTTATCTATACATGGGCAAACGAAAACCATCCGTCCCGAAAAACCCCCCAAGCCAACCAAACCCAGCCGTTGCAGTAGGGGAGACAAAAAAGCACAAGATGATGATAAAAGAAACAGGAAAACGGTTCAACAGGGAGGATCAAATGCGTGCCAGCCAGCCCTCCAGACTTTCCCGCATGCACGCAGTGCACGCATGAAGTTGATGCAACCCGTCGACCTCGGCCCAGGCCGTCATGCGACTTTTTGTGACTCCCGGCAAGTGCATGCACGTCAAAGAAAACGCTCGCTCGTGGATGTGTATAACCGATGGTATCCGTAAACCTAAAAGGGAACAAGATGAAAACGCGCAAATCAAACAGACAACCACAGATGACAAGTACGAAAAAGAAAAGGAAAGATGATGAAGAGTTTATATAGAAATAAACTCCGTTCGATGCCAAAACATGAATGCATGGGGGAAATGTGTGCTTTCATCAATCGCAACTCCGAGCACCTTTGCAAAACGGCCAAGCTGCTGAGACAAATTGAAATCATCCGATGAAACATCCGTTACGGCCTTTGTTGAATAGAGCTGCAGCCCCACCGCCCTGCTCCTGTCGGCCAAATATTCGTACAATAATGTCAGGCCGTCAATTCACTCTCCATATTTTTTGAACAATTTTCCCCGATGGGATGCGTGGCAATTTCGAAGGCGCTCGGAAGCGGTATTCATATAGTCGTCGACATCCGAACCCACAACAACAGGCTTTTGCGCATATCCAAGATGTGAGTAGGGTGAACAGCGTCGAAAGTACAAATCGTAGGGTGAAACTAGGTGGCCTGAATTTGAGAGATGCATGAAGCGCATTTAGCCACCTTTGCGGTCAGCCGCGTTTGCCGGCAGTGGCTCACCCGAAGTCTTATTCTCGTTCGCCTTGTTACCCCCCTTCTTCTTCCTCTTGCCTTTCGGACCCGGGTGCTGCCACGTGTTGGAGTTGGAGTTGTTATTGTTGTTGTTGCTGGCGGTGGCCTTGTTGTTGGCGTTGTTGTTACCGTTGTTCTTCTCATTTGCCTGCGCGCCACCCTTTGGGTGGTTGTTTCGATTGTCTTTGGGCGCGGATGCCTGTGCCGGAGAATGGGATGCTCGACGATTGTGATTGTTGTTCTCCTTCGCTTGTCCCTTGGTGCCATTGGTGGTCTTGTTCGGATGCGCTTGTCGGCTGAGAGTGGGCGAAGGCGTCCTCGTCTCGAACACTGGCGAGAGAAGTGGCAACGTAGCTGATTTCACCTCCTGCGGTACTGTGCGTGGGGTATTTATCGTATCCAAAGCTGTCATTCCATTGCCGTAAGGCGCAGGCCTCCACTGTTGAGGTGGAACACGGGTGGGCGATACTTCCTCCGAGCGCTCCGCAGCATTTCCATTGCTGAGGTTATAATTCATCCAACCTTCTGGGAGTGTGGGGAATGCCTGTTGGCCTCCGCCGACAGATTGCGACAGTCCATTGAGATCCATCGGCGAAAATCCGTTCATGCTGCCGTTGACGATGCTCGGCTCCAAAATCTCCTCGGGTTTTTGCTGCTTGATCTCATTCACAGCGAGATCCTTCCGCTCTTGCGGATCGACCATCCGATACTGTTCGGGGTTGGCATACATGCCCACTGGCGGCAGTCCCGCCACATCCGCAGACGGAATGGAATCCACGGTTCCACTCCTGGTTCTTGATTCATGACTAGCTACTGGATAGGACCCGTTCACGATGACTGGACCGTTGTCAAGAGGCAGTCGTGCAGAATCCGTCCGCTCCTTCCGCGGTTCCGTTTTTCCACTGGAGGGGAGCGCAACATTGCTCGAATAACTGCGCATGTGACCACCAAGCGGCGAGGGCGAGCGCGAAACGCGTCTCAGTGCGGTATTCAACAGGGGCTGCGTGATCTCAGAAGACACACGCCGCCGCCTTTGAGCAAGCTCGCTGAATGACGGTATTTGAGACACTGCATACTCCTGCAGCGGCCGCGGGGTCGGAGGCTCATCGAGGTAATAGCCCACATACTCCTTGGGTGGTACATCTTCGGAGGGTGGTTGGACTTCGGGGTAGTTGGGTACTTGGCTGGCGGGTACCGGTGCCTCCGTCACCGTAGGCGGGCTACTGGCAGGGGCTTCCTGCGTAGTCGAGCGGGCAATGGGATAACCAACAAAGGCCGAGGGGTCGTAGTATTGGGGAATGGGTGGGTAGCCGGGGATAACACCCTGCGCAGGCAGTCCTCGTGGAGGTTGCGAGTGAGAACGAAGAGAACCAGCGTCGCTTGCATTGGAGGGGCGGTGCACCTGCCGGCGAAGAGTGGGCACACTGTTGGTGAGCGAAGGCGAGGACGGATTCGTTCTTGAGCCATCCTGCGACATGGGCTGGTTCGCTTGGGTAGGGTCGAAGAAGGCGGCGTATGGGTAGAGGAAGCCATGGGGGAATGCGCTGGCTGGGAGCATAGCGTCAGCAAGATGCGGACTCGATCGGCCGTTTAGGTACGGCGATTTCTGTGGAGACCCACCTGTACTGGTCGCACCTCTGCCATGCTGCTGCGCCTGTGCATGGGCTACAGCCTGAGCATGCATCTGAGCAGCCTGTACATGCTGTGCTTGCTGTGCTTGCTGTGCATGCTGTGCGCGCTGTTGGGCTGCCAGGTGCTGCCTGAGGCTGTTGGATTGCATTTCCAGCATCTGATACTGCAGGGACAGCTGATCGTGTAGCTGCTCGTTGAGCCCCCGGGGATAGTCGCGCTGAAAGTAGTCTTGCTGGCCAGGCATGGTGGGGATGGGAGGACTGTTGAGGAACGGAGGGCGGTTGAAGGACGCACCACTAGAGGCCCGTCGACCGTAGCTGCCGTTTCCCCCCTTGTAGTTGCCCCTTCCACCACGATGCCCACCTCCGCCACGACCACTCCGAATGGGCACACTCGATGTCAGCGTCGTTTTAGTCGGTTGAGGCTTCTTAAAAAGAGGCGTCGACGATTTTTCCTCGGGTGGAAACTCGTACTGTTCACATGACTTTTCCAGTTGCTGACCATCCGCCAGTAAATCAAATGCGCGCCGCAGTTCCACGTGGATTCCGCGCCAGGAATAGTCGTCGGCTGAGTTGCCCAGGTTTCGCTCCGTATTAAACGGCTCCTCCACGCACAAGCGGTTCAAAGCTTCTTTCTGGAGTCCCGCCCGATGCCAATTCTTAGTTTCCCGCGGCAGCAAACATCCCTCACGCACCGAAACCACAGACTTTTCGTAATCAATCTCGTAGCCATATCGCCGGAAAAAGTGAAATAGCAGCTGACCCAGTGACTCCTTGTTCTTTTCTCCGAAGCCCACGAGCTGACTCAAATCATCGGCAAAATCAGATTTGGGCTTACCCGTAGCGGGGTCAGCAGCTGCCTTATGGGGATGCTTATGGAGCGACGGTATTATTGGCGGATCCCGGGTTTGGAGGAAATTCAAAATCATGCATATCCAGGTGTAGGAGCTAATGGTGCCTCCAAATGCTGTAGAAACGTGTCAGTGGAAATAATCCGGCGAATGAGAGAGAATGTCGTCTCCAGAAAATGGAGTAAAACATGGCCATGCTCACCAGCGTCGTTTAGTATGCGTTGTTTTGTCCAATATTTCACAATCATGCCCAGTTGGCGGACGCGCTCATCGATTTGTACATAGGTCTTGATCAAGCGTGTATTCTCGAGGGCGAGTGTATTGTTGACGTTCATATCGCATGCGAGCTTGAGCACGGGGTCCCAGATTTTGACAATCCGGACTTTGGCTTGGGGTATACACACAACTCGTTCCATACCATCTGTTGTCCAGTGTCAGCGAGGCTACATGCAAAATGCGTATAGAGTCAGAAGAACAGCATACGTTTGGCGAGGGCCGCTGCCAGCCCATGCATTTCCTCCAGCTTGGTCATGGGTGTTTGTATGCACACATCAACTATAGGGGAGTGGTTAGCGGGTTTCCCAGTACCACGGACTCAAAAAACAGCCTCACCATCGCTTTCACTTGTATACAACATGTTACCCGAGGAACCAAATACATGCACTTTGAACTCATTTCCTGGAAACTCGGTCTCCAAAATCCTTTGCAGCTTCGCCACCAATTCATCTCTTCGCTGTGTATTTTCCTTACTCGGCTGTAACCGGTCGTACATGGCGCGCATGTCGCCCGTCAACTTGTCGTCCTCCTGTGGGTCCAAGGCAAGCTTTGGCTCGTCTTTGGGGGCCGGGAGCGGATCGGAGAGCACGTAGGGCACGCGGCGGCGTCCATTGGCGACATTGGTCTCGTACGGACAACGAACGGTACGACCCGGCGGCCTCAGGGTGGGCATGGTGCTATTGGCTTCCGAGGCCACGGAGCGGGGAGAATGGCTACCCAGACCACCGCTAGGCGAGGGTGAACGCGACCGCGACTCGTACTGGCGGGCATTTTGGACGGGCGTTGAAGGCACCGAATTGGAGTGATGTGACACAATCGAAGGCCGCTGCAATCTGGACGCGTAGGAAGGGCCTAAATCTTCTCGTTTGCTGCCCATTGTTTTGGACGTCATCGGCGGCGTGCTGGTGGGCACTGTGGAAGATTCGGCGCCCTTATTCCCATCGAGTTGTCGAGACGCGGGCGCTGACTTGGGGGTGGATTTCTTTGCCACTGTTGGGCGAGGTGGGTCCCGCTCAGAAGTCGGGCTTTGGCGGTGCGGCGACACGGTTACGGTGGGAGGAGACTGGGTGGAATGCACGTTAGAAAAGGGCGGAGACGGTGACGAGGAGGGCACGGCGGCCCAGAGAGGAGGCAACGAAAGCAGCGAAGACAGATTGGCGGGTTGCAACAGCGGATTTAAGGAATATTGAATGTGGGGATAGGGTCGAAGAAATGCTGCAGACTGCCTGGCCACGGGGACGCGCTCGCGGGGCTTGCTGTGGTCGGAATGAATAGGCAGGTGGTGGTCTTCGTATGGATGGCAGGCGCTCATTCAGATTTAAAGGATGGCGAGGGGGGTGGTGTCGGGGATGGTCGAGCAGCGGCGCGGGAGGATCGCTGGGCGGCGGCGGCGCTGAGGAAAAGGGAAGAGCGTCTGAGACGGGGCCTCGGGCTCGGAGGGCGGCAGCTAACTAGACTGTAGGATGCGAGTAACGTGCGAGCGGGAGCAGGCGATGGGGCAGGGAGCGGGCGAGCGAGTGAACGAGAGAAGGGTGTCGGACAGGTGGTGTGGGGAGAGATAGCCTTAGGCGACTGGCAGCGATGAGGAGATGATGGAGGCAGCGGACGGTCGTGTCGTGGTAACTAGTGGTTGTAAGGTTTCGTAAGGTTTCGTGTATCGTACCTTCCAGGCCTGGAAGATGGATGGCACCCCTGCGGATTCGACGCGGGGGGGGAGGGTCTCAATCAATGGGCGGCCGACGGGCGGTGACTAAACAATCTCTCACACACCAGTTAACAACCACTCTTGTCTTTGAGGCGGCCTAAAAATTGCTAGGCAGACTGGGGGCAGAAGCAGAGCAGCAGAGCACAGCACGGCGCAAAAACAGCAAAGAAAGACAGCGGGGGGGGGGGGGGGGCGAGGGAGGGGGAGAGGGAGAGGGAGATTGAGAGTAAGAGTGAGAGGGTCCAAAGAGGGGACGAGGCAACGGAGGCAATGGAGACAAGACAATGGGGGCAGAGCAAAAGAGGGAGGGAGAGAGAGAGACTGAGAGACGAGGGATTCAAGAATAGACAGCCACGGTCACGGTCTCGCGGAGTTGCGTAGGGGTTAGGTCTGGTCTGGTAGGGAGGGAGATACCTAGGTGGTGCTAGGTGCTACTTGGTAGGGTGCAGCGCAGTGCAGTACATTACTTGGGTTAGGAACTGGAGCGACGCGCTAAACCCAAACAGTCACCACGCCCTCACACAAGCCCACGCTCCCTCACTCCCTCATTCTCGCTCTCGCTCTGACGCTGCACACAGTACACTCATCCTCACCAGCTTGTGCTCCTCGTATTACCTTTCCTCATCACATTATATAATCTTTGGTCTGAACGGTCAACCCCGTATAGCTATCCGTTGGGCACGACGTTTCCTGGCCCATCATGACATATTCACTGCATATCAGCTCTACTACTACATACTCCATAGGATAGGTACATACATACGTACACCTACCTACCCAACAGAATCTCCAAGTTACTTTCTTTGTCCCTTTCTAGCCCATGTGCATACATGTCCACAAATGGACCTTATTGCCTTGTTCCTCGCCCCCAGTGCTTCAAAGGCTCCTTATTCCACCTCGCTCCAACAACGAACTCGATCAAACACGCAGGAGAAAGGGACCCTGCCATGCCTTGCCTTGCCTCGCCGTGCCTCGTCTGCTGATCCACTGGTTGATTTCTGAACCACTGTGGCCGGCTGGGTCGGACCTTTTTTCTCAATTCTCAAATTTCCCATGGCCGCTCGATGCTCACGCTGATCCGTTCAATGTTCCGACATCTGAGATCTGACAGGAGACCGAAACGGGCCCCATGTACCCTTCTTCCCCTCCTTTCCTCATTGCTACCACTTAGCACCATTCCTAGCGATTGCCCTGCAGTTCCTGCGACGGACCCATTTTACGAAACAAAAAGAATGGGTGAATGTAATTCAAGGGAACAAGGGCTGGAACAAGACAAGACGACAAAGAACATGAGGCCCAGCCAGCCAGCCTCAGTGACACTGACGGACAACAATGATGCATGTAATAGGTAGGTAGGTACTTAGGCAGGTAGTCGCGCTGACGCCTGAGGAAAGACAACCTCCGGTGACTTGGGGTACAAATTGCCTGTGCCCAGTCGGTCGCTGAGAAGCTGAACCTAAGCCTCGCGCGCATGACGGCAGTACTTTGTTATTTGTAGGTGCCGCACGCGGCCGGTTGTAGAGAAGAGAACGAGGGGTTTCGCCATAGTAACAGGTGCCCTCGCAGCAGGCGTGTCCAAGCAGGCCCAATATGGGGTAGATGAAAGGAGACAATTGAGGTCCAAATTTAGCATGCGGAGTGGATGGTTCATAGAGCTGCCAATAAGAGTGGCGGAAATGGGCAGGCGCAGATTGCTTTCAATCTCTACGGGCGGAGTTTGGTTTGTCCAGCACTTGCTTGCTGTCGCTGTCTGGTGTCATCAATGTAATGTAATGTAACCTATTGATTAGTATCCCTTTCTCTCTTCCACACTCTCACACACACACACACTCTCCCTCCCTCCCTCCCTCCCCCCTTCTCTAACCACCCAGCCTCGCCATGCCTGAGCACGCCTCGCTTCGCTTCTGCCCTTCGCCTGCCGCAGGATGAGTCGGCCCGCGACGCATGGTCCACGGTCCATGGTCCATGGTCCATGGATGAGATGCAGGTACTGCACATGACATGGCATGCCGTGTACGTACATGTATACAAGGAAGATCCGTCCATGTAGCGGTACGGCAAGGCAAAAAAGACAAGGCACCGATGCTGTGCTGCAAGCCTCCCGCGCGACACGATAAGGAAGAAGTCAAGAACCGAACGGCAGGCAGTGCAGCCTGCAGATCCAGTTCGGCAGTCGGGCGGTTCGCTGGCCTGGTTGGTGATGCGAATCACTATAGTCACTGTTTTTCTGTCCAAGTGTGCCGCTGCTATGTCATCCCCCGCCGTCTAGATTCTCCCCCTCCCGCACACGACATTGCATCGACATGCACATCATTTTAACAATTCCCATAATCGACTATTAGAGCTTGGACATTCGCATCCCCTTCCCCATCGACAAGTAGTAGCATGCCGCATCCAATTGCTCCTCGCATCACACAGCTTACACACCATCTCTCCCGCACCACGCCCGCAGCTGCTCGAATCGCGTCACAAGCCCGCCCCAACTCCACCATGCCTGAACGACGCATCAGTATGCTCTCACTCTCCCATATCAATTTACAGTGCATATGCTTACTCATGAACAGAGAATCCTGCCCTGTTGTACGTCCGTTATCCAATATGAAAGAAAAGAAGAGAAAAAAAAGAAAGAAAAAAAAAAGCACCCCATTCTGACCCAACCCCAGCATCTGCGACCTCCAAGAAAAATTTCGCCCAGCCATCTACGAATTCCCAAAGATCGTCACCACTGCCCAAAAGATGCTCAAAGCCAGTACGTTCCGTCCATTCAGTCACATCTCCCCCCCACTCATCATGCCTTCTCCAAAATCTCCTCTTCCATCCCCCACGTCATCCCCATCACGGCCCTTGCAAAAACACCCTCCGTTTCGAAAAAGCTTGGGGTATGTTCCCAGTTGAGTTTCCACTCTATCTCAGAAGGGGAAACCATGCCACATGGTCGTTTATTTATACGCACACGACCTTGTCCATACGAGTGCATGTGTATAAATAGCGCAACGCCCCATTCCGTTGCGGACATATGGCTCAGCCGGTTGGCTGAGACGGTCATTTTATACGTCTTCAATGCCTTGCAAACGTCACCCTCGCCTGCTTCACCTCCGCCACACTCTCTTTCTTCATACCTCTCCCTTCCCATCGAAAAAAACCACCGGAAATTTAATGCCCCTCAAAAAAAGTCAAGAGTCCAAGAAACAACTAACACAACGACCCCTTTCAAAATATAGGTCAGATCCTCAACATCCCCGTATACGCAACCACGCAGAACAAGGCCAAGCTCGGCGAGACGTGTCCCGAGTTAGGTCTCGATGCTCCGGGCGGCGTGCAAACCGTCGTGCACGCAGACAAAACGGCGTTTTCCATGGTGTACGTCTGATGCCCTCCCTCCCTCCTTGTCATCTTCCCATCCTCTCCATCTATCTCCATCCTACGGATGCCTCTCTTCATCATCTATAATCCCCAACAATCCTCATCTAACTCCTCACTTATTCACCCCCCTCGCACATCTCCCCATCCCCCCCCTCACTAACCCACCCTCTCGCCCCCTAGAACCCCACAAATCCTCGCCGCCCTGCCCCCCTCATCCCCAAGCAACCCCCTCTCCATAATCCTCCTCGGCATCGAATCCCACATCTGCATCACGCAAACCTCCCTCGACCTCCTCGCCCTCGGCCACAAAGTCTACGTGCTCGCCGACGCCGTCTCGTCGTGCAACAAGGAAGAAATCCCTATCGCGCTCGCGCGGTTGCGCCAGGAAGGCGTCGTGGTTACCACGAGCGAGAGCTGGTTGTATGAGTGTATGGGGGATGCTGAGATTGAGGAGTTTAGAGGGATCGCGGGGGTTGTGAAGGAGGCGAAGGTGGGGACGAGGGAGGCTTTGGGGGCGTTGTTGGGGAGGTGAGGGGTATATAAAATAAAGATAGGGGAGAAGTAGAGAAGTAGGGAAGTGTAGATTGTTATTTGTACTTTTTTTTTAGTTGCTGTTCTTTAGGTAAGAAGTGACGAAAAGACAGTCAATTATATTATATTATACCATACTATACCCTCTACACACACACACACACACACACACACACACACACACACACACACACACACACACACACACACACACACACGTAAAACAAAAACCTGACCTTTCTGAACCCTAGTACCTACCCTAAAATGCAACATCCTAACCCTTTCAACAAACAAAACAAAACAATCCTCCTCCTCCTCTTCTTCTTCCCCCTTTCTCCCCCCTATTATCCCCTCTTACTATACATGCCCATTTATTCCTATACCCTACCCTATCCCTCCCTCCCCTTCCTTCCTTCCTTCTCTCCTCTACTCCCTTTACCCTACCCTACCCTACCCTACCTCTACCTCTACCTCTATCCCTCCCTCCCCTTCCTCTTCCTCTCCTCGTATGCCAACTAAACCATACTATACTCGTACTCTTCTAACGTACACGTACATGTGTGGCATGTGTTAAATGTGAGAAATAATCATTGGTAGGGGTAGGTAGGTAGGTGGTATTTGTAGTCGCACGTAGCGAAATGGGAAAAAGGAAGGAGGGGGGGAGGTACGGGTAGTACGCCTGGTTTTTTTTTTTTTTTTTTTTGTTTTTTTGGGAGGTGGGAAGGGGGGGTGTTTGTATGTAGGTTAAAGGGAAAAAAGGGCGAGGGTGAAAGGGAAAGGGAAAGGGGGGAAATGGGTGGAGAAGGAGGGGAGGATGGGTGGGTGTAGGGGAGATTTTTTTTAAGTGTTAGGTAATGTTGTTAAGGGGGAGAGAGAGAGAGAGAGAGAGAGAGAGAGAGAGAGAGAGAGAGAGAGAGAGAGAGAAGGAGGGGTTGAATTAGGACTTTAAAGAAAAAACTAACAAACCTGTGAAAAGAAAAATAAACTTATAGATATAAACTTAATAATAAACAACTACGATTTACTTTTCCCTTCTTCTCTCTAAAAAATATATATATATATAAGGTGTGTGTGTATGTTATGTTAATACCCTCCTCGTAAGCGAGGCTTTTGAAGATTCTATACAACAATTACGACATTTAATATACAGACAGAGTAAGGGAGATTCATTGTCACACATGGGGGGATTTTTGACTGTTTGTTTTTTTGTCGTCGATGGATGGGTTTTAAAGGTGGTAGGTGGGCAACACGTTATGTAACTTGTGTTATGTATGTTATATGTATGGATGGTTAAATATTTTTATATTATCTTTCCTTTATATATATATGTGTGTGTGTATGATGAAAGTTATTTGTTTACAATGAGGTAGGTAAAGTATGTATTCTAAAAGACGACTCGACGCATGAAGCATTAGGGTGGTGTCGAGAATAGTAAAAAGCGGTGTACATATGTACGAAGAGGGTAGTAGAAGCCCCTTACATACATACCTTGCGTTCGAATAACTGCACTCTGCAAACTTGACGTTACATACATCCATCTCAACTTAAAATACCTAGTACACGTAGAAGGCCATATAACTACATGCTAACAAGAAATTACATCAGTAGAAACGGCCTGGTCGATCCGAGCGGATCCCTTCCTGTTTTCATTCAAAATATATATAAACATCGAAGTGATCCAACAGTTCCTTCCATAACAAAAGGGGGGGGGGGGGGGGGGACGGACAACGAAAACAAACAACCCCCCTCTCCCACCATCACCCCTCTCAAGAAAGCTTGAACCCCCCAGGAACCGCCTTCTGAAAGATCTTCGCGGGATCGTACGCATCACTAACCCCCTTCAAAAACGACACGCTCTCGGTGCCGTAAGCCTGCACCGGCTTTTGCCACCCAGCCGCATAATTCAAATACAGCCACTCATTCTGCAACCCCTTCTCCCTCGCCAGACTCTGCAGATCCAGCTCGAGCTTCTGCAGCCTCGCGTACACGACGTCGTTGTCGAGGGGCAGCGCCCACGACACAGTGTACAGGACATTGATGAGATCGTCGGTGTATTTTTCCAGTCCGAGGGCGTTGGAGGCCGCGTCTTTGGAGTAGAGTACGTGCGGGAAGGGCTGGAAGCTTAGTGTGAGGGTGAAGCCGACGATGAGGAGGAGTTCCTTGGTCACGGCGTCGGTGAGCTCGACGACTTGCTTCATGTAGGATTCGGCGGCGGTGCCGCCGTCGTTGACAAAGGTCACAGTTAGAAAGACGTTTTGCTTGCCTTTGAGGAGTCCCGCTTCCGACGAGAGTTCGTCGGAGAAACTGGGGATTTTGTCTTTGCGCACCGTGCTGACGAGTTTGGGCTGCGCGTCGAGGGCGGCGAAGGCGGGCGGTGGCCAGGTTGCGCTGCCGTTGGCGTAGGTGGTGTAGTGGAAGATGGAGATGGGGAGGCCTGATACCCACGCGAACGTGAAGATGAGGGCCGCTGAGGGGTCGTAGGTGTCGCTGCGGGCGAATTGGGCCATGAAGGAAATGGCGGCGTCTTTGTTGGTGAAGGCTTGCGTGATTTGGCCACCCCAGAAGGCGGATTGCGGGCGGAGTTTTACGGTGAAGCTGGTCACGATGCCGAAGTTGTTTCCGCCGCCTTTGAGCGCGCGGAAGAGTGTTGGGTTGGAGGTGCTGCTTGCGGTTACGACAGTGCCGTTGCCGAGAACGACCTCGTGCGATATGATGTTGTTGCATGCTAAGCCGTAGAGGCCTGAGAAGAAGGATACTCCGCCTGTTGCATTGTAAGCTTTTCAATGTCTCGGCGTTGATGTGGGAGAGGAGGGACTTACCACCTGTTAGCAAGCCGGCTGCTCCAACAGAGGTTAGTCGGCCTCCGACCATCGCGAGATCCTGCTCGGAAAGAGGTTTGTAGGCATTTCCGAACCGGTTCCCTGCACCCAGAACCGCGGATTGTTGGTCGCTGGCTATGGCGACTGAATTCATGCTTTGAAGATCCAAGGTCACGCCACCTTGGATGTTCGCTGCCCCGGCATGGGGAGTGTGCCTGAGTCATATTAACTTTGTGCTGAAAACCTAGTATCAGGAGAGAATACGCACCCCCCTCCTCTAACGGCAAATTGGCAGCCGGGAATTGAGGCTTGGAATCCTATGCTCAGAATAGTGACTGCATTCGATACTTCTTGTGTACTTGTTGGGATGACGATGCAAGTCGGCTTCACGCTCTGCTCCTGGCTCGACCAAAATGACTTTTGGGATTTGAGATAGTCTACATCAGTCTGGAACACGACCTTCCCGGGGAGAAAGTACTGTAGAGCAGTGCACTGGTAAAGTTAGCAATACAATCTCTATTTTGAGAATGATCAGGTACTTACGCATGCTCCCTTAGACTTTAGCTGATTGAGGATATCATTAGAGCTGATCGCTGCAGAATCAACCAAGATTGAAAAGCAGAGCCACAAAGCCCACATCAAGCTTAGGAGAGCCATTGTGTCGACAGTGCCGTTGAACCATAGCGAAGCCCTTCGTTTTTATATGTCATGGCCAAGCTTTCGGAGCCAAGTACGATTTGCTGAACCTGTGCCTCAGGATCTAAACTTGGGAATATTGACATACGATGAGTCGACCCATGTTATTACAACGGTCTGGGTCCGGTACGGTGGACAACAAGGTATAAAATGAGGTATGCGTAAAAGAAACAACCACTGGGTCCTTTGATTTGCGATGAAGACTCCGGACCCCTGGCGGGCCGGTCCCGAGTGTTCTGGCGCGTCCATATCTCATGCAAGTTATGCTTAGCGTTGCATATTCCAGTATTGTATGGCTTCGAGCTATTGCTCGATTGCGCCACATAGGATCAAGCTCCGCGTCCAAAATGACAAAGTCGAGCCTTTTGAACCTCGCTTGCCTCGAAAAAAAGCTAACCGAGAGTCAAGGTGTCTATAAAACGTGGCAATGCAGAAATGCCGATGCAAAACCTGGACAGGATAAAGAATACGATATGAGGAGAAGCATTCGCATGCTGATATATTAGGTAGTACTGATGACCATATGCAAATACGAGATCGTAAACATCGCGTAAGTGGTTGATGATATTGAACGCCGCTGTCTCAACTCCGCTGAGTCTTCTCGCAATATCGGCGGTGTTCCTGAAAATCAGAAAATGGGAGTTCATCGACGAACCTACGGATGGGACGCGCGACTGTCGCAGGATGCCATGAGTAAGAATTCAATCAAAGCTTGCCTTTAGCTGAATCCTTGCGGAAGAGTCGGAGGTCTCGTATTCGTGATGCTGAAGCTTACATCAAATGTCTAACCGAGTCGAGGGAACGGTTGGTGGGGATTTCTTCCGGCTTAGACAAAAGGATCGGGGCTGATGAACAATATGACATTCAGGAATACCTATTTACCCTTTAGAAAGCCATCAGGGGGCGCTGACGAGTCCGCCCTAATAAGTCGTAACTCAATTCAGCCTGTACTCTCGTATCAGTCACGCGAACACGAGACCACGTTACACCGCAGAGGATCCGGATGGGAATGCTTGTATATGAGGGCAAGTATCAAAGCGAAGATGCATGCTGAAAATGCATGATGAGGCATTGGCTAAATTGGAAGGAGATATCTCGTACGCAAGAAGGTTTTACCTTGCCTATAGGATTCTAGGTGTTCCTGACATTCAGCCCCCGAGGCTTCTTTGTGGCGCAAAAAGGAAGTTTCGTTACGAGTACGAGAATATTATGACGTTTTGTTGCATGCCAATACTGTACTTTCTGTTCATATGTGGATCCTAAGTGAATGGTGGGATGAATAGCTGTACCTTGGTACAGAGGGTGACACGCTGGGAAGTGACAGGTCGGGGGGGGGGGGACTAAGAATTTGTACGAATCAGAGGTTTTGCAACTTTTGCCCGCTAAATTTAAGTAGTGAATATAGCGTGGTGCACTACCACCCGTCCCGTCCCTTCCCGTTGTGCCACCCCTCTAGTTGAGTGGAGGAGGGGTGAGATTGATGGTTCACTCATCCATGGGAAATAGACGGCGATTATGTAATTAGCGATCAATCTCCACCTCTGCTTCCTACTGTACATCTTGATTCTTCAGGACCGAGTCCGCTCCAACGGTTTCCAGCCACAGTTACCATCAATGGATACTTAATTCCTTCTTTCAAATCGGAATACCGATGAGGGACCGACTGCCAACACATCAATCCTCACTTGACCCTGAGCAAGCACCACAAGTTATCACACCGCATACTGTTCGGGGCTATTTCTTTGTACATCGACTGGCTGAGCACATGTGAAGGCGGAGAGTTTTGTCTACGGCTAATGCAGTGCGACTTCGAAGTCCAGAGTCCGAATACTATGATAGGATGAATGTGGTAACTTTAAACTTGGCGTCGTCATTTTGTGTGACCGGCGCTGTTGAGAACTCATGGCAGAAAAACTAATTAACATCGCTTTTGTATACATAGCTTTGTTGCCCTACTTTCATGGCCTCGCTTCACTCCACGAGGATCACTTTCATGAGTTATCATGTCGGAAGAAGAAAAAAGCATCTCTCAACATGACAATGGAAACGGAACGGATCTTGAGCAGGTCGGAACTCATTCTACACAACCCCTCAGTGCCGAAATCACGAATTTGTCCGAGGAACACCGAAAATATTTACTTGAGAAACATGGAACGCTGGACCTGGACCCAGTGCCCTCAATGACCGACGCTGATCCATTCAACTGGCCCAGATGGAGAGTGCGTTCGTCCCGTCTGCCACAGTTCTCACTGCAATTCACTCACGAGTCCAGAAAATCATCAATTTGCTGCTAGTCGGGTTCCATGCTCTCATGGCTACTTTTACGTCTGCGAGCATCATCCCAGCCTTCGGTGAAATGGCCAAAGACTTGAACACTACTATTCAGCGTGTCTCATATCTAACTACACTGCAAATTGCCATCATCGGTTGCGCTCCTTTCCTTTGGCGGCCGTTATCAGCGCGTTATGGACGCAGGCCCATCTTCATTGTATCGTTGATCGGTAGCTTATGCTTCAATCTTGGCTGTGCAAAGGCTAGATCGTACAGCGCTTTAGCAGCGTGCAGTGCTTTTACGTGCTTCTTCATCTGTCCCGCCGCGGCGATTGGGAGTGCCGTGGTGGTCGAAACATTCTTCAAGAACGAAAGAGCAAAATGCATGGGCGTGTGGACTGTCATGTTCACTCTCGGAGTACCGACAGCTCCCCTGATCTTCGGCTTCGTTTCCTATCGAATAGGATACCAGTGGACCTACTGGATTCTTGCCATGGTCAGCTCGAGCCTCAAACCTCAGTCCTCCATCTTCAATCTCCCCCAATCAATCCACCCACCTAACCTACTTGACAGACAAACGGCGTACAACTCCTCCTCTATCTCTTCCTAGGCCTCGAAACCCGCTTCATCCGCCAACGCCACGTCCCGCCAGCAACCCTCCCGACCTTCAAACAAACCTGCCTCCACTTCCACCGCATCGACCCCACGCCCCTCACCGCCCTCACCTTCCTCTCCCCCTTCCGCCTCGCAACCTACCCCTGTGTCCTCATCCCCGCCATCTCCTACTCCATGAGCTACCTCTTCGCCAGCACCCTCGTCATCATCGAGATCCCACAACTCTTCATCCCAAAATTCCACTTCAACCAGCAGCAGCTCGGTCTCCAATTCATCAGCGTCATCGTTGGGGCTCTCATTGGCGACCAACTCGGCGGCCGCCTCAGCGACTTCTGGATGGCGCAAGCGCGTGCGCGTCGTGCGCATGCCCCAACTCCCACCACCCCCACACGCACCATCGCCCCCGAGTACCGCCTCTGGCTCGCCTACCCAGGCTACCTCTTCTGCATCATCGGCGTCACCGTCTTCCTCGTGCGCACCGAGCAAGCCGCCCCAAACAAATGGAACATCACGCCCATCATCGGCGTCGCCATCGCGTCCGTCGGCAAGCAAATGATCACCACCGTCCTCATCACGTACGCCGTCGACTGCTACCCCGACGAAGCCGCCGGCATCGGCGTGTTTATGACGTTCGTGCGTCAGATTTGGAACTTCTTGGGCCCGTTTTGGTTTCCGCAGATGTTTGACGGCGTCGGGTTGAAGGGGAGTGTTGGGATTGCTGTGGGGTTGATAGTTGGTGTGAGCATTTTGCCTACGGGGTGGGTGCATTGGAGAGGGGGGTCGTGGAGGCGAGGGAGAGAGGGAAGGGGGGAGATGGAGAGGAGGGGTTAGGTGTGTTTTGTTGGGCTTTTGCGTCTGTTGTTGTTGTTGTTGTTGTTGCAGTGACGATGAATTATAGGCGACAGTCAATGCATCACTGCACTCTTTAATGAATAACCAAATCATGCTTCTCCGATATATAATCGGTCCGGGTGAAATCAGGCGCACCTAGGTCATGTAGTTACTTCGTTTGATTCATGCGGGAAATACATAGTGACGAATGTGGTGTGAACTGAATCTTTGTCTATATTTCAGGCATACTCATGTTTCGGGCATGTTTCGGGAAATCGAGCCTGGTATTTCTGTAATTTATGGATCTGAAGTTAGTAGTTACTAGTGGATTGCGGTAAAATATTCGTGCATAACAATTATATCACATGTGCCAGAGCCGGCATGGGTAGCAAGATCAATGACTTTGAACCCTTAAAGTAGCTTGGTTGCTTTATATCATTTCTTTAGCAACGAAACTACTAGGGCAATTGGGTGGAAGCAGAATAGGGGAAGTAGGGTAGTAGATAGTTTCATTAGGAAGTGCTAATTTTGTAACCTTTAAGCTTATTATGTGGCATATACACCTGTGTACAAGTCTAAGCTAAGGACCTTATCTGCAGTTAATGAATACCTAGTGTTACTCATGCGAGTGATTCGCTAGTCATTTGCGAAAACAAGAAGACTCCAATGATTATTGTGTGTCACAGCAATCACAAGAAGTTCTGAACGCCACGCGAGCTCTAAGCCCCAAACCCTAGATGTGGGCCAAGCAGTCCGCGATTTCCTTTCGGTAGGGCCTTTGAGAACTTCCGAACCATGCAACTAGTATGGGAAGCGATAAGAGATTCATTGATATCGTTGGGTCCCATTTAGCCCCATTCAGTCCAATCTCTGTTGTTCTGGTGGTTGATCCTCTGCCCACTCAACTTTACACAAGAGACCGCAATGATCACTAAAGTGTACTTTCATATCCAGACCCTCCGCTGCGCCTTCTGAGGCCATCTTGTCATGGCCATTTACTTCGTGTGTCTTTAAGATCGTCATTGTCGAAGGATTGACGTTCCAGAAAGCCATCCTATCAAAACGGTTCGGTGGGAACGGGCTGGTGCCGTATACGCCCCATGTGAAACCAGAGTCATCCGGATAAAGATGAGCCCATCCGTCGATGAGCTTGTTGGCGGAAATAAGTGTCTCATCTTCTGGTAGGACAGTGTTGAAATCGCCAGCAATCAGCCCACGTCCAGCTGCGCTGAGGTACGAGGCCGCAAGGGATAGTTGCTGTGGTCTGAGTGAAGGGTTAATCGGCAAAGAATCCAAATGGACATTGATAAGCCGGATGCGGAGTGCATGTTTGCCGAGGGCACACTTGCTTGACGCATTAAAGACCAGGTCGCAGCACAAGGCATCTCGTCCAAATCGACTAGGCAACGGAATCCTCCAGAGCCCACCTAGCGAAACGTCATGGTTAGCGATCCAGAGCTTGGACAGCAATGTGACTGTTGCAAACTTCTGGGTTCCAAATGAGGAGAAGTCAGCATCGCTCGTGTACCAATATTGTTGTACCCAGGCATCCTCAAGCAGATGGACGAGTGCTTCCCTCGACACCTCTTGTAGAAGGAGGATGTCGGCAACTTTAGTATTTCTAATGACCTGCAGTAGTGCCGACATGCGCAATTCAGGGAATAGTGCGTCCGCATTCACATTCCAGCTGATCAGATGGAAGGATCCTGCCCACTGGTGTTTGGTGCTGAATATGGAATCGGTGGTGCGGACAAGTGGTATCCATTGTCCGTTGTCAAATGTGAGCCATTTTTGGAAGCAAGGCGTGGCATCAATTGTTGCTGGCAAAGGTATCTGTCGTCGCCATGATTCCACGTAACTACGTATTCGCGATAGCATGGCTGGGTTGAAGGCTTGTTTTTGGTCGCAATGTTGAAGGAAAGTTATGCTCACGAGGATACGAAGAAGGTGGTGTGGGAGGATTGTGGTAACCACTCGTGGGGTTGATTTATTAAGACTATGAACTCATAGACTTGACTTTTAAGTTGGCAAGGGTTTAAAATTATATTTGTGGGAAGTTACTAATGAGTTAGTTCAATGTTGGATAATTGATTCTACAGTACCGTGGTACTAACATTTGAAGGGCTATGCCTACCTATACAAAAAACCAATATTTTAACAAGAAACTAAAAATTAAAAAAAATAAAGTAGAGAGGATAAGTTAGTCTCTGCGGCTTAGCCTTAGCGGAAATATATTGCAATAGCAACATCGTTTTCCTTATTTTAAGTTGCCAATATAGAAGGATCACTAATAGATATCTGTATAGTATCCGTATATACCTAATAGGACTATTCCTATTAATAGAATCTAAAATATGTAAGAAAAAAAAATTAAACTAGGCTAAAGTTCTATTCCACACATACATATCCACGCTAAAATACCGCGATTATTATTTTAAATTTTTGCCTTTTTTGGGGGGGAGGGGGGGAGGTTGAAAGCAGGGCAAAACAATGTATTTATTCACTTACTCTCACTCTCACTCAAGTAAAAACCGAGCCCCCCCTGAAGAGTT
The DNA here is from genome assembly GCA_003073855.1 of Periconia macrospinosa. Lineage (NCBI taxonomy): Eukaryota > Fungi > Ascomycota > Dothideomycetes > Pleosporales > Periconiaceae > Periconia > Periconia macrospinosa. Next base: position 296,167 of record KZ805317.1, on the reverse strand, counting down.
AGATAATCCGTTCAACAGCCCACGTGCACAGTGATGATAATCGTTTTGCGCATCAGCGTCCTTCCTACCTCAGATCAATTTAATTGTAGTCCCCCCCTCCCCTCTTCTTCTTTTTTTTTTTAAAAAAAAAAGTAATAGTTGGGTATAGGGAAAAAGGATTGCAGGACAAGATTTGAAAAGAGAACGAAAGATACCAAACCAAAGCTGAAGGATCATAGGTACAGAGTAACCTTGATTGTAAGAATAGAGTGTATATACGCCCTCAAAAAATATTCCATCCCACATAACACATCATCAAACATATCTACGTATCAACATATATATACACCCGCTCTTCGACCAAGTCGCAAGTTAACTGCTCACAACCTAGCCACAAGCCCCTGCTCCAAACACGCCCTCTCGGCCTCCTTCACCACATCCAATCCATAAATCATCCTCTGCACATCCGCATCGGCCCACTTATCCGGCACAGGGCCCTTTCCGCTCTTGAGCGCCGCGAAAACCTTGTCGCGCTCCTCCTTGGCCTTGCCGCTCCCCAAATGCATTTGCCTCCCGTTCTCCGCCGCGAGCTCGACTAGCGCTTCGGCGCGCTCTTTGCGGACGCTTTCGTAGATCTTGAGGGCGCGGTGGATGGTTTTGGGTGATGCGTCGGCGATGCGGGACGGCGCGAGTGTGACGCCGAGTACGGCGCCGTCCTCGATGGCTTGTGCTGCTCCCTGGGCAAGATGTGGGAGGGTTGGATGGCAGGCGTCGCCGACGAGGGCCGCGCTGCCGTGCACCCAGGTGCTGAGCGGTTCGTGCACGCGCAGCTTCCACTCCACGACGTCGCCGTCCGGCACGAGATCTAGCATGCGGTGGATCATGGGGCAGAAGTCGCTGTACACGGACATCATGGCCGACTTGGAGCCTTTGGTTGTGTATGTGGTGTTTGGCGCGCCGGCGAAGTTGGTGTCGGGCTGCGCGGTCGAGATGTTGTAGATTTGCTTGTTGTGGATGGGGTATGCGATGATGTGCTTCTTCTCGCCGATCCAGCGCGTCACGGTGTCGGCGTCAAGGAGGGCAAGGAGTTCCGGGTCGTGTGCCATTTGCTCGCGCGTGAGCATGATGCGATATGCGGCTTGCCCTGAGTCCTTGACATCGGCGGTTTCTTTGAGGTCTTGCAGCATGGAGACGCGGGTTTGGGATTTGACGCCGTCGGCGCCGAGGAGAATGTCACATTCGACGCTGTGGGCTTCGTTAGGGGCGTCGACGGGTGTGAGTTTGAAGCTGGGCTTGTCGCCGAATTGCGCGTCAGTGACTATGCTGCCTAGTTTGAACTTGATTCCTGGCTCTTTCAGACAGCCGTCGTAGAGGGAGTTTGCGAGACTCGCCCGGTGGCCGACCATGTGCGGGTATCCATATGTCTTTTCCACATAATCGAGTTTGACGTGCCCGAGGGCTTTATTTGTGCTTCCTTCGCGGATGTACGTGTCACTGCACTGCACAGCTTCGTCGGCGATCTGCTTCCAGCAGCCCAGTCGGTCGAGGATTCGTGCCATGTTGGGTGCGAGCTGGATTCCGGCGCCCACAAAGCCCATGCCTGGGGCGGTCTCGTAGATGGTGATGTTCTTGTGGCCGGATTTGGCCAGGGAGAGGGCGGTTGCGAGGCCGCCCATGCCTTTGAATCATGTTAGAGTTTGACGGTTGGGTATTCTGGTGCTGTTGCGTCGTACCTGCGCCTATGATTGCTATTCTTAGGTTATCTGCCATGGTTGCCTGCGCTGTGAAGGTTGGTGGGAGGAAAAGTTGCGGTAGAGACGGTATATGTTCACAATGGATCCAAGTCGCCCTCGGGTACTTGCTTCAGCTTCCACACCAGTGCCTTGCTGTTTGATATTCCAATTGTATCCCGTGAAGCTTCAAGCTAGCAGGTACCCTTTGTACCTAGGCCCGTTTCCCGAATTGATGCCAGTAAAAGAGTTCTTCCGGGGTCCAATGCATATGCAAACCCGGTAATGGGAGTGGGATGGGGTACAACAGGTGTTGGAAGCGATGGCAAGCAATGGTGACGCCCCGGTTCACGGCAACGGGGTCGGCATGTTGATATTGTAAGAGAGAACCAACGAGCGGCGGATGGCGGATGGCGGATGGCGCATGATGATTAGCAAGGCAACTGGTGGTAGACGGGACGAAGGCGCCCAGGCCACTTGAGACGTTTCGTTTCTCAGATGCCGATCCCCACGCCCGGTCGGTCCCACCACATACATGCCCCGCATAAACAGCTAAAAACCCCACACCATCCCGGATAAATGTCGGCCCTTGAAGTTCACCACCATCCTTCTTCGTTCGTCTTACTTTTGTGCCAGCCCAATGGAAGCCGTATCACGTCCAGAACTACATACGACACTAGCATCGGGCATTGAAATGGATCCCTCCACGACCACGTTCTGGCATTCAACTACAGCCGTCGTCCCCCATGCCTACCAGGAAGACACTATGTTTTTCCGAGGTACAGTACCAAGAACCTGTTAATCCCTGTACCTAGAGGCTAGGTACTTGATAATGTCGTCGAGTAGGCCCCTAGTAGAGCAGCGGCCTTTTCTTCCCCACCCGGGCAAACCACCGAAACTAGTAGATCAACACGCATCGAATCTTTTATAACTTCCATTATGACTTCTTCACATCACCCCTTTCCACCACCACTCATTGTACGGGCTCCTTTGCCTCCTAAGGACCGATCGCAATGCGCTGGTACGATGTCGTCATGCAAAGCATACTCCTAGGAGCTGCAGGCGCTTTGGAGTGCACCCCATCTGTCATCCAAGCCGCATTGCCATCGAACGCGAGCGTCAATTTTGCATACAGAGTCAAAGCAAACGAGACGTTCCAGGTACCCCAAGGAGACACAGGATATCCCACGAATCCGACCGCGCTCCCATCTCTTTGCGCTGTTTCAGTACAAGTGCAGTCAATCGGGAATACCACATACGGATTTGGACTCTTCCTTCCTGATGACTGGAACGGAAGGTTCCTCGCGGTCGGCAACGGAGGGTTTGCGGGTGGCATCAATTGGTTAGATATGGTATGTTTTTCGACCATCTGAAGGAGATGAAAAGCAGTACTGATTGGTTTTGTAGGCACCTGGCAGTCGATACGGCTTCGCTACCATGTCTACGGATACTGGTCATAACTCTAGCAGCTCCGACGGGACATGGGCCGCCAACCAGCCTGATAAAGTCGAAAATTGGGGTCATCTCGCTCTGCACGGCTCCACTGTCAACGCGAAGCTCGTCACGGCTTCTTACTACGAGAGCGACATCTCATACAACTATTACTCTGGCTGCTCAACTGGCGGAAGACAAGGTCTCAAAGAGGCAGAGGCATACCCAGACGATTTTGACGGCATCCTTGCCGGTGCTCCAGCCTGGTGGACTTCTCACTTGCAACCGTGGACCGTGAAAGTGGCGCTCTACAATCTTCCCTCGACGGCAAGTTACCATATCCCATTCTCGCTGTTCTCTGCGATTGGAGCCGAGGTTCTCAAGCAATGCGATCCCCAAGATGGTTTGGTTGATAACATCATTTCCGATCCCATTGGCTGCAACTTCCGTCCAGAAGAGCTTCTCTGCGGTGCCAACGTAACCGATAGCACGGCAGCAGGATGCCTCACCTCTCCCCAAATCTCCACTCTCTACAAAATCTACACCGACTCCATCGGCGAGAACCAAACCTTTCTCTTTCCCCATCTCTACCCAGGCAGCGAGGGCCAATGGTTCCTTCTCTCCGGCGACTCCCCGAACCCTCTCGGAACCCACTACGTACAGTACTTCCTCGGTCTCGGCGGCAACTGGTCCTTCTACGACTTCAACGAGGACATCCAGCGTCTGGCCGATGAGCTCCAGCCTGGCAACGCCACTGTAGGCTACGATCTATCCGCATACCACGCCAAGGGCGGCAAGATCCTCTCCTACCATGGCATGTCGGACGGCCTGATCCCTACGGGAACCCTCCCCTGGTTTTACAACAACGTCGACCGCACACTCACACCGCGCGGCATCGACGTCGATTCCTTCTTCCGCTTCTTCCTGGTCCCCGGTATGGGTCACTGTTCGGGGACTACGTCCTCCTTCAACGCGCCGTGGTACTTTGCCGGCGCAAACCAGTCGCCCGTGCTTGGAAACAGCGTGTATGGCGTACCCGGCTTCAGGGACGAAAAGCACGACGCATTGCTTGCGTTGGTGGCCTGGGTGGAAAATGCAACGGCGCCTGACGCGGTCATTGGCACCAAGTATGTTAACGATGCCACGCACGATGCGGTGCAGCGACAACGGCCGCTATGCATGTACCCCAAGGTCGCGAAGTACAAGGGAGAAGGTGATGTCGATGCTGCGGATAGTTGGGAGTGTAAAGGGCTCTACTGATGGATGTAATGCTTACATGTAATGTCTGTAGATAGACTATAATATCTTTTGACAACCTTGCCTTCTGACATGTACCCTCCATCTATCCTTTCTATTCTCACCAGCGTCTGTTTCCGGTTTGAAACGAGCAATCAATCATGTAGTGTTGTACGACGAATTGGTTTACCCTCAATTGACCCACGTATTGTTATGTACGAGCTGTTTACTCCCGGCCCCAGATCTGACGCCGTTTCTCGCCTAACTACCGGCCGTAAATACGCGCATGACATAACGCTCGTTCTGTTTTGTTGTTTGAGCAAGGGTCCAGGTGGGGTGGGCAGGGCGCCACCACAATCCAAATGCGGGGCAGCTCTCCCTGCATAGCTTAAGAGCTGCTTCGTACATGAGTGTCGACGAACATGTGCACAATTGCCGGTTTGTACGACATCCGTGACATTCAATTCCATTCACACGACCTCACCAAGTGGTACAACAGTGTTTCGGATCGTTTGGACGGGTAAAGGTATGCGAAGAAACGCACTGGAGCTGCATCGTCTATACATTCGTCTCATCACGAACTAGACTGACTATTTACTTGCTAATAGCCCTTCCAAAGCGTACCACTACCCGTTGGCTGACTCAATCCCCTCTCCATCTCCACCATGCCCACCCTCAACAGAAGCTCCTCCTTCGAAAACGCCTCAGCAGCCTTCCGCGCCCACCTCCCCGACCTCAGCACCCCTCGCTTCACCACCGCCGCAAAGCAAGACCCGTACGAGTACTCCAAATTCTTCAAAGACAACCACGCCCCGCCGTGGCTCTTCGACCTCACACAGGCGTGGGAGAAGCTGTATGCGGAGCCCTTTAAGGGAGTCACGAGCGATGGCACAGTCAAGGAAGGATTGTTCGAACCAAGAGATGAGGGCATCGATATCGAGAGCATCGTCAAGCAGGCCGAGGAGACCCTGGCGCTGTTGAGCGAGGAAGACAAGCAGAAACTGAAATATCCGATCAACGCACGGGAATGGAGGGCATGGTCGAATCCTGAGATGCTGCTTCGACCTTTCGGCCTCCGCCTCGAAGAAGGTACACCATCACCTCCTCAGAACCCCCATCTTCCCAACCCTAACACAACACAGTCCCCGAACCAACCGCCTCCTCCATCCTCTCCCTAATCTCCGCCTCCCTCTCCCCCGAAGGCTACCAAAAAGCCCTCTCCGCAATGCGCATCAACCACTTCCTCGGCGAGTGCGTCAACCTCCCGCAAATCATGAACAAATACTCCTACAACTTCCTCCTCTTCGGGAACCCCTCTACATCCACTTCATCCCCCTGGGGCTGGCTCCTCTACGGCCACCACCTCTGCATCGCCGTCTTCTTCCGCGGCCCGCAAATCGTCATCAGCCCGACCTTCACGGGCGCCGAACCCAACATCATCGACGCAGGCGAGTGGAAAGGCACCGAGATCCTCCACAAAGAAGCCAACCTCGGCCTACACTTCATGCAATCCCTCACCCCCTCGCAACAACACCGCGCCCAAATCTTCTCCACCCTAAAAGACGAAGACAAAATGAAAACGACGGGCGACCTCGTAACCGACCGCTGGAACAAAGACGACCAACGCCACCTCTGCGGCGCATTCCGCGATAACCGCATCGTCCCCTACGAAGGCCTCCCCCTCTCCTCCTTCCCCCTCTCCCCCTCCCAAAAATCAACCCTCCTCGCCCTAGCCGAGGAATTCCTCTTGTACCTCCCCACCCCCACCTCGCGAGCGCTCCGTCTCAAAGACATCGAATCGCATCTCCAGGAAACGTGGTTCACGTGGATTGGTGGGTACGGCGATGACGATGCGTTTTATTTTCGACTCCAGAGTCCGGTTGTTGTGTTGGAGTTTGATCATCATTCGGGGGTTTTTCTGACGAATGAGGAGCCGGGAAAGTTTCATACGCATACGATTGTTAGGACGCCGAATGCGGGGGATTATGGGCAGGCGTTGAGGGGGAGGGAGGAGAGGTTGTGATGGCGGGGAGATGGGCTAGGTGGTGTAAGTGGAAACGCGACCTTTTTAAAAAAAAAAAAAAAAAAAAAAAAAAAACTTCAAACGCATCTATCTATCTGCGTGTCAAGAAACATTTAGAAAGACATGAGTCGAAAGTGAAGGGGAAAAAAGAACATGACCAAGAAACCTCTAGCACGCGCCAAAAAATCCCCCCCTCTTTCAAAGCAACAACAACAACCAAAACTCTAAAAAAAAAAAAAAATCTAACAAGTAAATACCCATCTCCCTCTCCCTCCCCTCCCCCAACCCAAAAAAAAAAACATCCCCCCTACCTCAGTACACACATCCACATCCACATATCCACATATATCAACACCCTTCCCATCTCCCTCTCCACACACCTACCCCCTTACCTATCTATACCTATATACACCTACCTCCCTTACGTAAACGAAACTAGATACATAGAATAACATCTCTCTCTTCTTTAATACGTACACGAACGATTCTAACGAAAGATTATCGGGATTGATTAGTGCTTGTAACGTTAGGTAGGTAGGTAGGTTAATGGGGGTAATGGGGGGTGTATGGAGGCGTGTGTGGGTGTGTGTGGGGATGAGGGAGGGAGGAGTATGTTGAGGGGATGAGGGAGGAGTATGAGGGGAAGGTTAAGCTTGAGGATGTAGGGAGGGAGGGATGGATGTGTTTGATGTATTGTGTGTGTTTGTTTGTTTGGGTAGGTGGGGATGTAGGGGGGTATGTATGGATGTATGGGAAGTAAAAAAGGTTCACGAACATGATGTCGCGTCGAAATGTTTGCAATACACGCACGCATTAATGTGATATATCGTAAGCTAACGTGTGTGTGTGCGCGCGCGCGCGTGTGTGTGTGGTGTCTGGGTAGCGAAATTCTCACGTTCATCTGTTTTTTTTTTTGGGGAGGGGGGGTGGATCAATAATGTAGCTTTTTCTAAAAAGTTCTTTCGTCTCTCTCTTTCTCTAAAGTATCAATTCGTTAAAAAAACAAAACTTTTTGTATACCACGCGCGCATTATCGTGTCGTAGTGTCGTAGTAGGGGGGGGGGGGGTATCTCATATGCAGCACACACAAAGCCAAAGCAATGCTATGCCATGCCATGCAAGAAGAAAAAACCATGAAACGATGGGGTTGGGTGGGTGACGCTCAGAAAAAAACGACCCACACATGCAGCATCTCAGCGCGTCCAAACAAAGGAACAAAAAAAAAAAAAGAAAGAAAAAAAAAAAAAACAGGGCAGGCCAAATGCAGATATCATGATCATGAGGGAGCATTGAGGGTGATCCTTCACCACGGAACCTCAGCCTCCCACTTCCCCCACTCCCTCTCGACCCTCCTCTCCACATCTCTTTTGATCTTGTCTTCTCCCCTCTTCTTCTCCTCAACAAACCCACCAACCGCATCCTCAAAAACCTTGACCCTCCTCCCCAACACACCCACAATCTCTTCTTGCACTCTAACTTCCTTCCTGAGTTTCTCCAGCTCCGCCTCGCCCGCGCGCGCATTCTTCGTCATCTGGCCCTTCAAACTCCTGATCGCGTACCGCGCGGAATCGCGCTTCGTCTTGGATTGTTTGAGACACCCGCGGTTGTACTCGAGCATGCGTTTCGTGCGGGTTTGGCTGAGGAGGAGGGAATGCGTGTGTGAGGGGCCCGGGATGTGGAAGGGGATTTCGTCGCCGGATTCGCCGGACGAGTCGGCCGCGTCGATGGTGTCGAGCGGTAGGAGGAATTGGTTGATGGCGGGGGTGGTGGAGGTGGGTGAGGGGAGCCTGCCTAGGGCGGGTTTGCGAGGGGGTGGTTTCGGGGTCGTGGCGCTCCGGGTATGGTGGAAGGAGGTGTTTGAGGGGGAGGTTGGGGATGGTGGGGTGGTGCGGACGCGGCGGGTGCTGCGTTTGAGGGGATGTTGGTGTTGTTGGAGTGGTGGGGTTTGGTCTTCGGATTTCGGGGGTGAAGGGAGGGAGGTGGGTGGGTTGAGTTTGCGGCGTTTTTTGGGTGGTGGGGCTTGATGGTGTTGTCGGGGGTTTGTTGTGGTGCCCGGGTGGTGCTTCTCGCAGACGGTCCGGAGTTGCTCGACGAAGGTGTTGTTGACGGGCATGCGGTGCTGGGAGAAGCCGTAGAGGTTGGCGTTGGCTGCGAGGATGTAGTAGTATTTGACGATTGCTTTGAGTTGCATATCGCCCTGCTTGCCGGTGTCGAGGTTGCTGAGGACGGGGATGAAGTCGACGTGGGCGAGGATGTCCGGGAGCTTGATGTTGTCGTCGATGACGGCGCCAGTCTCTGCGTGGCGAGCACAGAGGAGCAGCCTTGGGGCGGACGCGGATTTGGATTTGGTGTTCACGGCGTGGATCTTGAAAAGTACCCACATTTGGTGGTTTTGGAGGGAGGGGTTGGCTGAGGATTTGAATGTGCCTACCTTGAGTTGTAATGGGAGGAAGCCGGCTTGGTCATCGCCGCCTTTCTCGAAGACCATGGACTTCAAACCAGGGAGATTGGATAGTAAATCACGGCCTAGGCTGTCGTAAAGGCGACTGAGCTCGGGGTCGATCTGCTCCATGGCGACGTGATTTTGGGAATCGTCTGTGGGATGTGCACACGGCAATTTATGTGGAATGTTGGAATCAACCATTTCAACGTCGGGAGAAATGGTGGTAGCGGCGGAAGAAGGAAAAGATGAATTTTCGAGCGTAGCGCTCGTCTCAATGGTGGTGCTGCGGTCTCGCGAGCTTTGCCTGGAGCTGCCAAGCTCGTGACTGGACGCTGACCTATCAAAATCCTGCTCAACCGTGGGCGTGGGGTCAGAAGGGGGTGATTTAGAATCGCATTTCAGGTCCGCTTCAAGGACTTCCGAACACGGAATCATCTGTGTGCAGGCCATCGTTGGTGCTGGCCAGCTCTCATCGATGGGGGTCCTTAGGCCGGTTTCTGGGTCTTGGACGCCACCGGCTCCGTAGGTGGGTTTGGCGAAGTATGCGGACTCTTCGTTTTCACGCATAATTCTCAGTTGTTCGTACTGAGGTGTTTTTGTGAGAATTGTGAGTAGTTGGCTTAGATGGTCGTAGTCTGGTTGAGGGAGCTTGCCGGTGTACTCGCTGTCAAAAGCCCACTTGAGGAGGGAGTAGTCGATTAAGGCCTGGGCTTGTTTCTCCCAAGCGTCGCCGCCGCCCGGTGACTGCGTGATCCACGATATTGGCGGTAATTGCTTAAAAGCAAGTAGTTGTTCCGTCAATGGCCCTGAGGAGGCCGATCGGAAGCTGATTTTTGCGAGTGAATCCAGGTGATCCGGTTGTACCCAAGGTCTCGTCTGATGATCAATCCGCACAGTGCCGTTCTCGCTGAAATGAGCAAAGACGGGGCTGCGGTCGATTTCGGATATCATATAGTACTCTGGGTTGAGGATGATGGTTTCATGATGTTTGACAAAGATGTTTCGTGGCATTTTACTCAACAGGATGTCGAAGTTGCGTGTGTCTCTTAACAAGCGATCTTCCAACACCAAGAGGTCCTGCCTGGGTTGGAAAGTCATTGTGGATAGGATGTTGCAAGCGAAGACCACAGGTGATAGCCTTCGCTCCTCATGCAAGAGGACCAAGGAGATTCGACCAGATAAGATGTTTCCTGTACAGAAAGATTGAAGACGGAAGTTTTGAGCAGGGCAGAAAATAGGTGCAGAAGAGATGTGGCCGTGCTCGCCAAGGCGCTAGATGACCCTTTCCACGGTTGCTATTCTTCAATCATGAATCTGCTATTGTTGATATGCTCCTAATAAGCATCGTGTTCGAAACGGATAATAAACAATACGTCCTGGTTGATTGTATCATGAAGTCCAGCGTCACAGTTGGCACGTTGCGGCTTGACCTGAGACAAAATCACCCCTTCACCCTGCTTGCTCTGTTTAGATAGGCTAGCTAAGCGATGGTGTTTCTTCAGTTATGGTCACAATACTCGGCCATGTACGTCTGATTTACGCACTTGGGAATCTCGAATATTCACTCGCTGTACGGCGGTTACTCTCGTGATATTGTCACCGTGTGTTCTGTGGCGACTCTCTACCCAAGCATTTGGAGCAGATTACAATCTCCGTGTACATCGGGGGTCTTCGGCAAAGGTCAGCCGCACCCAGCATGAATAACACCCTCTCAAAGCAGTGCCCCAAGGATCAATTTTTTTTTCTCTGCCAGGGCCGAATCCCATGTGCCATCATTTCTTACAAAGTAAATAGTCCCATGAAAATACTATCAATGTGGGGCCGCGTAAAAGGATTCTGTATAGATTAACCGACCAACCACCCCACCATGATCTGTCGGTGTATGCTGACCCTCACGGCGCCACATAGACGCAGGTAACATGTGTTGCTGGTGATATAAGAGAAGCCGCCGGATGTAGTGGTCAGGAGAGTCGCTTCTCAGATAGAAACATTATATACATTGATTCATCCAAGCTTCCCATCATCAATGACTGAGCACTTCCCGCGTCGTCCGTCCACCGGCATCAATGTGATCATAGTAGGTGCCGGCTTCGCCGGGCTCAGCGCAGCCATAGAGTGCGACCGTAAAGGCCACCACGTAATCCTCCTCGAGAAGGCTTCCACCATTGAAGAAATCACGAGATTCGGCGACATTATAAGCTTCGACCCAAATGGCGCCCGTCTGTTCGAGAGATGGCCCGGCGTCATCGAAGCCATGTACAAAATCGCTCGCAAGACATCATGGCTCGATCTGTATCACTGGAAAGGGGAGTTTGTCACGCGGCAGAGCTTTGAGGGAGAGAAAGGATGGGGACCGAGGATTAACGGGCATCGCGGGGAGCTGTATAGCATCATTTATGATCATGCAGTGAAAAGAGGTCTCGATATCCGCTTAGGACAGAGGGTCACGGATTACTTTGAAAGTGCGGACAAGGCAGGGGTGGTTGTTAACGGGGAAAGAATGGAGGCTGATGTAGTGATTGCTGCTGAGGGCGTGCGATCAAGAGGACGCAAGATTGTGCTAGGATTCGATGATAAGCCCAAGAGCAGCGGTTATGCGGTGTACCGGTGTTGGTTTTCGGGCGATGCGATTAAAGACAACGAGTTGATCAAACATTTGGTGGTTGACGGTGATACACACTCGGGATACATTGGCCCGAATTTGCATTTTCTCGTTTCATCACTCAAGGACGGTAAAGAGTTCAACTGGGTCTTCACGCATATTGACGATGGCAACATTGAAGAGAGCTGGCAGTTTCCGGGCAGGATAGAAGATTGTTTGAAGTACGTGGAAGGGTGGGCGCCCGTAGTTCAGGAGATAGTCCGCTCGACGCCGAAGAACGCGCGACTCATTGATCATAAGCTTGTTTTCCGCGACCCGCTTCCGACCTTCATATCGCCCCTGGCGCGAATTGTTCTCATTGGCGATGCCGCACACCCGTTTCTTCCCACAAGCATCCAGGGAGCTAGCCAGTCCATCGAAGACGGTGTCGTTCTGGCAGCATGTTTGGAGCTGGCTGGAAAGAGTGATGTTCCTTCAGCAACGCGTATACACGAAAAGATTAGATATGAGAGGGTGCATCAAGCGCAGGCTACGGGTGTCAAGACGCGAGAAAGATGGCACAAGGCAAACTGGGATGAAATCAAAAAGACACCGGAAGCTATTCATTTGACTAGAGAAGCTTGGCTGCTGAACTTTGACGCTGAAAAGGATTGCTATGAACGATACCAGGAGGTGGCGGCAAGTATACGCAGTGAGCGTCCAAAGCTGTAGTGCGGCATTCTCAGATATTTCTAGAATCTTTTCGGGTTAATAAGAACGTAAGAGAAACGGACCTACTAGTGCATTAAAAAGATGATTCAATGGATCTTCGCAAAATTGAATTGATGTAGGGGCGAAAGTTGAACATTCACATGCATGAACTGTTCAATCTCAACACCATCATTCGCCATAGTATTTCGTGCATAGTAAGCAGCAGGGCCGGTTGGTGAAAGTATAAAAAAACCTCCACAAAACAAAAAACTGAGTTTGATGTGAATGTTGACGCACGTGACGTCAATGCCAAGAAATGGCACTGCGTCTCGGAGGTCCGCTCACCTCCGCGGCTTCTAAACGAACCGTTCCAAGCTAGCTCTCCCCATCTACATGTTTGTCAACAAACAGGAAACCAACATGGCACCAAAACGAAAAGCAACGCGCCAATCGGCACCTACAGAGAATTCCAAAAATATAGATGGGGTAGAACCTCCCAAATCCAAGAGACCAAAGCGCAATGGCACGAATACGACGCGTACAAAACCCCCCAAAAATGAGGATGACTTCGGTGGAGAAGCGGATTCCACAGACCAACGCAATCTCAAAACACCTCAAGAATCGCACTCTTCAAGGTAAGTTCAAAAAGAAACTCCACACAGCAACAATGCTTGATAGAAACCACATAACTTACCGAAAGAATTAGTCCTCCACCCGAAAAGCCCACCAAACCACCCAAGCGCACTGCCAAATCTACCCAAAAACCCGCCGCCCCCCAAACCAAAGCAGCTAAACCGTCGTCCACTAAATCTTCGGCCGCAAAGACTTCTTCATCGGTCGTACCGCCTACCATAACCACCACTGCCGCCTCTGAAACGAATCGCGACGCAAACGGCGCTCAGCAAACCTTCTGGCTACTTAAGGCCGAGCCTCTCCCACGCTACGAAAACGGTCATAATGTCTCCTTCTCTATTGACGATCTTGCTGGCTGCACAAAAGCCGAGCCGTGGACAGGCGTGCGTAATTTTCAAGCACGAAACAACATGCTTTCGATGCGAACCGGAGATCTTGGATTTTTTTACCACAGCAACGCAAAACCCAGTGGTATTGCGGGCATTCTGCGCGTAGTGGAGGAAGCCAAACCAGACGAGACGGCATTCGATCCAGAGGACCCGTATTATGATAAGAAGAGCGAGCAGGATAAACCCAAATGGTGGTGTGTAGGAGTGGAGTTTGTGAGCAAATACGATGAGGTGCTGAGTTTGGCGGACATCAAGGAACATTCAGGGAAGGGGGGTGAATTGGAGAACTTGCAATTGATCAAGAATGGGAGGTTGAGTGTCTGTAAGGTGACGAGAGAAGAGTGGGTATTTCTCAAAGGGTTGGCGGAAGGTGTAGACAAGAACGAGTGAGCCGATAAATTCTGCAGGTCTTGGAAGGAAGAGGTTATGTCTGGACCTCTCTAATATTTTCTGTTTTCTATAATGATACCCTTACCGGATTTATTATATTTGGAACCCAGGCAAAATGCCTACATGATCAGGCATACAAATACCAAATCAAAGACTCAATTTACCATCCATCAGCTCTACACCATCCTTTTAGAATCCAAGTTGGCGTACGACAGAAGGAGTATTAAGATACCCACACTTCTGCACCAATTTTTGTTTCCTCCATACCTCTGGAGCATCTGGCCCATCGATCGGAAAAAACCCTTCATTCGCTCCTCCGACCGTATACACATGCGCGTAACCTGGCGAATTCGTCGGCGAAAGCGGATCACTTCCATCCCAAAAAGCATGCATCCATGCTTGCGGAGCCTGACCTGTTCCACTCTCTACCCCAACCGAAGCGTTCAAAAAAATAGGACCGTCATTTACAACCCCAGAGCTTACAAATTTGCTCCATGTCCGGCTCATGCGATGCATTAGGTTATAGTCTTCATCGGTGGGATTAAACGGATAGCCCGATACGTTGTAAGTGGACAAGTTGCCCCAGATGTACGCAAATTCTGAAGTGTGTATGACGCCCATGCCGCTGACATTGTACACGGATGCGATGATAGGGTCGAGGATCGTTTGGTTCCAGTTGTACAGGTAGACTTTGTTATCGTACCTATGGAGCGCTTCCGCATAGTACAAGGGTTCGCAAACCATCAAAATATCGCGGAACACGCGACCCGCAAGGTAGAATTCTGCGGTTAGATTCGTGTTTTTACTTGGAGGAGGTGCGAAGTCGGAGACATTGTACATATCGACGAGATCGAGTGTAGCCCCTGGGAAAGTGATACCGGGCACATACTTGTGAATGAATTCCTTCGCCTGGTCCTCGGTCGCAATGTTCACATCCGTGAAGAAGTTCGTATCGTCGTTGGTCCAGCCTAGCATATACGTCGCTTTCCCGAATTTTCCCTTCTTGAGGAGCTCGGAGGGTGCTTCGGGGAGGAAATCGCCGTCGATGGAAGGAAGCCAGATGTCACCGATGTTATGGCTGATATCGCTAAGATACGTCGCGAATGAAGAGTTGAACAGGCTTTGGGTATCTTTGCTGCGGAGGCACTCAATCACCTCTTGACTGTCGTAGTCTCCCGTGACTCGGCAGCCGATGTGATCGACGACTCTGGCGAAAGCTTCCTGTGTAAAGGACGGTCCACCATTGGGCGCGCTGAGGAGACCGGGCTCGAGAGCTTGCGATTGAGCGATTCCTCGTTGGTAGGGGAGCGGTTTTTTTCCGCCGTAGGCCAGCAGTTGCATGCCTACGGCAAGACCTGTTTCAATGTAAGTCACCGTATTTCGGTACTGTCCATGAGATTGAAGTACCTCCAGAGGACTGCCCTGCAATTGTGATGCTATTTCCATTGCCTCCAAAAGCATGGATATGATCCCGGACCCACTCAATCGCAGCACGCTGGTCGCGAAGACCCGCATTCTCGCTTTTCTCACTCCTCAAGGCCGCAGATTGCGAAAACCCAAAGACTTGATAAAACATCAGCACATGAACCAATTTTAAGGAAAGAGTACGCTTACACCCGAGACGGTAATTAATTGCGACATGTATAACGGGCGTCCCACTCGCGACCGACTCTTGAATGAACCCATCTGGCATATGCGTCGGCTCAGTGTTAGATCCAACCCTATAGGCTATCAGAATTTGTCAAACGTAGAGGGCATTATATCAAATTCACCAAAAACTTCCACCGTGGATCCAAACCAGAACCGGCAGTCCACCTGGCACGGCCTCCTGACCGCGTGGTTTCGCAATATTCAAACTGAGACAGTTTTCAGAGAACTCGGTCACATTGAGCAACGTCAAGGGAGCATTCCACTGTCCAAGCTGCTGCGGGCACGGCAAGCCTGCCTTGGTGGCATCGACCGTCGACCCGGGTTCCGCGACCAAAGACTGAGGCGGTTTGAACCTATTCGCGCCGCTCGTGTCTTGCGCGTAGGGGATCCCGAGGAAGACGTCGATACCGTTGCGCTCGATTCCTACGTAGGTTATGTTTGTTTTGCCATCAATTGCTGTTGGTGCTGATATTGCGAGCCCGAGAAGGGCAGCTGGCAGCAGGAGCTTCATTTTCATGATTGCCCGACGAGAGTCACCGCGAATGCTGGTGGACTGCAGTACCAGGCCAGGTGAGACTACAAAGATCCCTCGCTGGTTATTAGACAGCTATCTCGTTTAATAGTCCCTATCCTTCTTAGCCTCTCCATCTACTAAATTGTACATGGTAAGTGATAGAGGTGTAAATAAATACACAAACAAAAACCAGTGACTGCTTGAGCCGTGGTGGGGATAAAGCGGCGCTCAAAAAGTCTATATCCGGATTAGGAAGGCCGTCACATCTAATGGGTAGATTTGCTCCGCTTTTGCATCGACCTCGCAGCATCTCGATCAGACCATACGGGTTCGACGGCCGATCCAAGTGGAAATCTATTGGCTAGTTGATGTGGTGATGGGAGGCCTGACGTCATGATGTCCTTTGATGTCAGGCGCACCTTGCAGTGTGAGGAGTAAATTGTATTGTATCTGGGGCGTAGTTGGATAATGTACACGTAAGCTTACTAGAGGGTTACTTGGTAGCAGTCGTTTTTGGGGTTGGGGCTGCGGTTTGGTATTGCTTTTGTTTTTTGAAGGCGCGGTAAAAAAAGTATTAAGGTTTGTGAAATTGTGCGAGCGTCGTCTACTCATAGCACGAGTTTAATCCAATCGAGCAGCTCCAGGAAAAAGTTGGAAAGACAATGTATGTCGAAGATGAATTTTACAGACGAGTTTTTGAAATATAGATAGGAATCTAGTGATTAGCTTTAAACTAGGAACAAAATGTCGATAGACAGTCAAATTAATTTAAAACCGGCACGTGCTTTTTATTCATCGAATACATACATAGCTAAGAATCCGTTATCGATCCGATATTCACGCAGTGACTATCTGCTACTACTCTTGGTATCGATATAAATATGAAGGGTGAAAGATATTGATTGTTAAGTGTCGGGCAAGCTGGCTTTCTAGACTCTGCTGCGATATTGTACTACGCTGTATAAATCAACGCATGGCGTGATTTTTGGTAAAGAGGGAGTTGTTACAAGTCTCCACTATTTTCGATTCTTAATGCCAGAGCTGGCGATGTAAATGTACGACGCGTGTTGGAACGGTCGACCCTCTATTCTTATGTACATCGGTATTTGGATCACTTGGTTGAGTAGTTAAGTTTATATGTTCCTCCTCGTAGCATGCTTGTGGCTTATAGAGTTTATGATTGTGATTTCTTTCTGCAGCCAAATTTTTAAATTTCAAGGTTCTGTTCCTGCAAATTGCAATGATAGCTATTTGGGCCCAAAAGGCCACGTTATGACGGTTGTACTTATGGTATGAACAATGTCTATATATAGGGAAATTAACTTCCACAGTAACGTGTTCACGGGTGAAAATGGAGAAACAGAGTAAATCAGTACTGAAGATAGCAGAGAAAGCAAATGCGCGGAGCTGAACTTCATGGCGATCTATTTAAAGGAGTTGCATAAGAGCAGAAGAGTGTGTATGATAGGAGAGACGGAATCTTGATGTGATGAGAATTGTAGTGACGAGAAGAGTAGATGACTTGTATAACCTTTTTTCGATGTTATAGTTGCCTCCCCTTTCACGTTAGTCAAGTCGCTTTGTCAGTTCATATTGATCTACATGGTTTAGATCCCTCTCCGGCCATGGCCTTTGACATTGCTGCTTTCTTGGCAAAATTCATGATCGTGAAGCACGGTTGGTATCTTTAGCAACACTTGATTGCGGATGGCTTTTGAAATCAACGATTTGGGTTGCGACTTGCTGCTGCTAGTATCCTAGCCCCAAGGTTCCTACTGTGTGTCTGATACAACACATCCACTGTATAAGAGTCATCGCTAGGATTCCTCGGCCGCTTTAAGCATTTTACTCATAACTCTTCTACTTCGTCTAAGCATCTTACTAATAACTTTTCTAGTTCATCTAATCATCTTACTGATAATTTTTATACTTCGTCAGACTGCATTTTAGGCGGAGGGAGCCATTTAACAATATGTGAAAGGCTCGGATTTGTTGTACGGAGTTGAAATATACAACGTGGAAACTTATCCCAATTGGAACATGTTGACCAAAAAGAGTTAGCGACTTTCCTAAACAAGGTGCTCCTCCCTAAAGTTCGTAGCTTGAGCGGTGAATGTAACGTCCTTTGTCTGCACAAAGCTACAAGCGTACATAGGTATATCTATCTACGTAGAATAATCGGCGTGCAGAAAGTTATATGACCATGCTACCTGTCTACGGCGTTCCGAAATTGAGGTCCTGTCAGCATTGCGCGGCGGCCAAAGCACGATGTGTACCGGATTACGGATCCACACGATGCCAAAGGCAAGTATTACGACATTTCCCACTCGCAAACACACGTGTACTCGAAATTTGTGTAATTAATCAATAAATGTAGATGCAACGAAAGAAATATAGATTGCGTGCTCAAAGAGCCTACATCTCGCAAGCGACGCAAAGAAGGCACCAACCAATCTTCCAGTGATTGCGCCGCATCGAGCACAACATATAGTCGAGTTACCCCTATGCAAATTTCAGAAGTACAGCGGGGTGTAGAATACTACAGAAGATCGTTGTGTCCATGGTTCCCATTTGTCTCACTCCCCAATTTTCGACAGCCGGCCGTTGAGTTTGCTACACAGAAGCCGTTCCTCTCACTTGTGATCGCCATGCTTGGGTGTATAGATGATCGCAGTAGACAGCGCGAACTAGCTTTAGAAAGCAGGAAGTGGCTCGCCACGCATGTAATGCAAGATGGAGAAAAATCGTTGGATATTCTGCAAGGATTGTTGTTGGTTACTCATTGGTGAGCCAAACATCCAAAGCAATCTGGAAGAGAACTGACACCGCATAGGTATACTTTTCAGTGGGAACTTCCCAACCAAAGGAATCTTTTCATGCATCTGGCTATGAGCTTAGTAATTGATCTAGGGCTCATCAGATCGCCACATGCTCATCAGCGCGTGATGACCCGTGAAGAAGCTGCTGGTGCTCCCGATCGAAGAACTGCCCTCGAACATACGTTAGAACAGAAGCGTGCCCTTTTGGGATGTTTGTATCTATCGTCTGCGTAAGCTGTTCTTGTTCCCACTGGTCACTTTCGTGAAAAAGCTAACAGAACATCAGCATTGCTACCACATCCCTCAATATCGAAGTTCCGGCATACTTCAACACCTACGCAACGGAATGCTATCTTGAATTTGGAGGAAGCGAAATTCTATCCGATCAAAGAATATCTCACCTGTGTCACTTCCAACACTTACTAGAGCAATTTCTCGCAGCGAAACTTCAGCTCCATCAAAGACGAATCCCAGGGCTTCAACCTTCTCTAGGCTCCAATACGAATAGAGGTGCAGATGGCCTAGAGTATTTGATGCACTGGGACGATCTACTCACCCAAAAATGGATTACCGTTCCCGAAAATATAAAAACGCGTACGTCTGTGTCCTCCGCTCTCTCCTCCCATCCCAGTAAGCCCATCTAACCCACGCACATAGTCCTTCTCCTCCAACAATACACCTACACTCGTCTGCACCTCCACTCTTGTAGCCTTGAGCCCTCACTCTTCTCCAATTCCACGAACCGTCTCCAAGCCCTGCACTCCTGCATCAGCTCCCTCAAAACTGTTCAAGCCGCATTGTTCCCCCTCCACGAAGAACCCCACAGAATACTGGACGTCCCCTTGCACTGTTTCTCTCGCGCAAATCACAGCATGAGTATCGCGCTCCAGCTCTGCTCACTGAGATATGGCGATGTGAACGCCGTGTCAGTCGAGAAGGAATTGCAACTTAGGAAGATGTTTGCGGGCGTTGAAGAGAAGGTGGGGGAGCTTGTAGAAGGGACAGCGAAGTGTGCGATGCCGGGGTATCACTTTAGGCTTGGGTCTATGGCGAGAGCTATCCAGCAGGGTGTTGGGGCGCGTCTTGATGCGGCGACGGCGGCAATGAAGGATGACGACGACAACGGAGGAAGGGTGGTGCGCTCCGAAGAAAATACCGAAGGGACAGGGGAGGAAGACGGCCCGGAGGAGGCTGCGGGCGCGGACATGTTGGATTTTGGGTTTTTGCACCAGTATTTAGCGACTGATGATGACCTTTGGTTGCAGCGGTTGCTAGGTGAGGAAGAGTGACGGTTGCTAGGCGGGGACGAGTGAGTGTTTATAGGTAAACTGGGATTTGGAATAAGGTTGTGTGATGCAGGGAAACAATGATAAGGTTTAGGTTTGGGCACGGCGCTGACGGTTCTTTTTGCTTTTCGCATTTGTGCGGCGTGGTGTCTGAGTGAGCTGCATTCCTCCGCAAGGTCGTTCCTGGTTTGGGGCTTTTCTTTTTTGTTTCTTCTTCTGCCCTTTCTTTTCTTTTTTTCCCTATGCTTTTCTGGCCTCGTTCCGTTTTAAATCACCACAATATTGCTTTTCGTTGTCTAATTCCTTGAATTGTGGTTGAATGCGTTCATACTGTGTAATATGAAGCGCTTAACAACCCAGTAGCAACCCCTCGTATTCGGTAGCATTATCGAGATTTGACACTTTTCAATATACTTACTAAACACCCATACGTATAGAATTGCGCCACGCGCGGAGATTTGAGTGTTTATGAGCTATTTGCGAGGTGCATGCTAGATAGGCACATTATGCGCTCGTCAATACGAATTTTTTAATACCTGGGCAAATGATTGTTTCATGCACTGCGCAAAATGGATACCGGCTCTCCGTTACACTCTCATCTGGTCGCGCGCAAAGAACTCAACATCGATGCGAACATGGATTTGTAGACCAGCCCTAGTGAGTGGCCCGCCTTTTTCGTTATATTTTGTTGTTGCAATTTTGTTGAGATGTGACCCCTCTACCAAATGATCTACACCCTAACTCCCAGGAGGCCTGTCCTAGAACTGCTATATTGCCCGAGTCGTGATGTCTACCAAGCTTGAGTCCCGCCGTCTTAGTTCCCGGAGCCGTTGATACGCTACTTAGGGAGCTTATTCCATCGCTGTCCGAAAAAAATGGTGCATTCCGTGCCTCGGAAATTCGTGAACTAGGAGGATTTGCTGTGTAGCTGTTACTCGCGCCACGCCAGCCTATTTCGGTGAGTGCGCGAGTAAAGTCTCCCTCTTGTTGGCTTATTACGGTAAATTTGAGTTTCAGAGGATGTGTAAGCCTCAGCGCTAAGGTGGTCAGCCCGGGGCCAAAAATATCGCTATGTAGTTTACTGCTCACGATTGGGGGGTTTTGTAGCTGACGCCTTAGCTGACGCCACTCACATATAGGTAGATCATCAGCTGTTGGTTCTTCTTAGCGACTGCTGTGCCTAGAAGGTGACATGGCTGGAATCTCACAATGCTAAGAGCCCATCAATCGCGAGTGCACGGCTGGCTGCACCGCTGCCCACGCGATTGGGGTCGACGGACCGTGTAGAGCGATCATTGGCAGGCTACACTGCCCGCACTCGCCTTTTCTCAGGTTTATTGGGGATGATGTGATGGGTTGGGATTTTCCGTCAGCCATTAGGGTGAATTCCTGGAGCATTAAGATTGTGACTGTGTGTTTTCATTTCGCAATCCAAACAAATCATACACGTTCAAGCACAATGTGTGTCACACTGAAGTTTCTCGTCGTTGAGAACTCAAAAACAGTGTATTTCAAACGTTGCACGTGGAGGATGAGTAAATAAACACTACAACTCCATCGCTTCGAGATTAATTATCTGATGCTCCTCTTTCCAGAAGAGTTAACGTAGAAACTCGCAAATAACAGCCACCCCGGCCCTCTTGGCAGCAGAAGCCTAGGAGCTGTTAAACTACCCAACGTCAACGAGTTCTCTGCTGCCAAGAGGATCGGGTGGCCGTTATCTGCGAGTTTACAGTAACTCTTGTAGAAAGAGGTGCATCATTTGCTGCACACCTGCACATGTTCCAATGTATTCTCCAATGCCTGCGTAACGTTACCGTTACCGACGACCGTTCATGGATTCCTGCAGAGTCCGTCGCGCATCAGCGAACGCCCTCATCCTACACTTCATTTTTATCGCACGAGCCCACTTTCAATAATTCCAATGTACCCTGGATACAGGTAACAAAAACTTGCTAAGCTTTCTCTTGGCTCGTATGTTTTGGGGTAAAGATGCGTAGCCTGTATACTATTCTAAGATGGCTAGTTGACCGGGGTTCGGCGCAGCTGTGCACTGTGTCACAAAGCGTCATGCATTAGCCATTCACCGAGTGTAGGCAAGTCATTCTCAACTCATGGCGAACCTCGCTCGTATTGCTGCGCCCAGTATATGTATGCCAGCCATTCCGCCCACACCTGTCCGATTAAGATTCCATCCTGATCCGTTCCACGCTCTTTACTTTCGCTACCACAACCTTTTCCCATCGTTTTCCTTTTCTCGCCGCCCGTGACATCACGCGCAACAGTTTCGCCGTTCGGGACACTTACTCCGCTCTCGCCGGGACCTGCGGAACAAGGTTGTGGCCCAGAAACGAAACGTCGATCCCTGCATGGTGAACAAACACTCCACTTGATAAGCGTGGTTTGGACGTGGATCATAGAAGCAGGTTAGTCAAACCTTTTCCAACTCTTCTTTTACACTGTGGAAACCACTACGAGTCGTATACGGATCGCATCTTCCGTTTGCTGCTTGGGCTCTCACCCACTCGCAAGCTGTAGCAAAATTATGCTACTGGTTCTCGCAGCTGACTCACCCTCGTTTCAGCTCTTCACTGGTAGCCACCCTCGCAAACAACACACGTTTCCCTACGACCTTTTATTTACATTTGCACGACCTATCCACATTCAACCGACACCATGGTACAATCAAAATCAAGGACGATACTTCCCATTGCCCTCATAATCGCCGTTTTCTACGCCATAATATTCCTCCACAGCTCTGGGCGCTCAATAACCCCAAGTTTTGTCCGAAATCACGGCAACGCGGACCAAAAAACAGACAGCGTCACTTCGACCGACCAGGTCAACCTCGCGACAGGAAACCATGAGTTTGCCATAACCACCTTCCTTACCGGCCAGGCAAAAGACGACTCCTACTTCATCGCCACACGAACCCTAGCCTACCAACTCCTCCACGCACCATCCACCAAGATCCGCAACTCTTCCATCGCCTTCGTCGTGCTCTGCTCGGAGAGCTTGGAGGAAGACAAGCGCAACCAGCTCCGCAAGGACGGCGCCATCGTCGCAGAAGTCAAAGATGTCGCTCTCGGCTCGTGGGTCAAAGTCCAGGTGGACCGCTGGAAGGAACAATTCACGAAGCTCCGCGTCTTCGAAATGACGCAGTACAAGCGTGTGCTCTACATCGATGCCGATACCCTCATCACCAAGCCCATGGACGATATCTTCGCCGAACCCGAAGTCAAGACCCTCGCCCCCACACTGCTCCATCGCAAAGACCAAATCAAAGATGACGAATCCGAACTGCCCAAAGAATGGTTCTTCGCTGCCCGCTCCGATAACGCCTTCCTCGGTGAGCGCAATCACCCGGTCCCGCCGCTACAAACCAACGTCCTCACCGCGGGCTTTTTCATGGCGGCCCCCGACCAGAAACTCTTCGACCACTTCCTGTCCGTGATAAAACACGAAGGCAGGTTTGATTCATGGAGTATGGAGCAGAGCATGTTAAACTACGTCTTCCGTCGCGACGGCGCCATGCCCTGGAGAGAGCTCAACTGGCGATGGAGCGCTACGTGGCCCAGCGAGAAGGACCTCGAGATGGGCGTGCACAGTCTACATGAGAAATTCTGGGTCACTGGCCCTCAAAAACTCGTTGATATGTGGAAGGCGAGGAAAGACGAGATGCTCAAGTTCTACGGCGAGTCGTAAGTTGCATTTTCGAGGAGAAAACGTGACGTCAACACTCCGCCTAGACTCTTTCTTCTCCACTTCTAGGGTCATCCTTCCCCTCTTTTTTCGCCTTGTTTAGCATTCTTGTACATATGTTTTTGCGCGCTTGGTTTAGCATGGGGTGGCATCCCCCACTTTATTTTGTTTGTTTTTGTTTGTTATCTTGGTTTTAAGGCAAACACCCCTTTTTTCAGGTATTGGTTAGGACAGGGGTGTGCCTCACGGCGTTCAAAGACATGCGGGGGCGCATCAGGCCTCATTTCATGGCTGCGGATGGTGGAGATTATACTACAACATCAACTCTCTACAAAGAGTAATGAGAGAAAAATACGAAATAATTGCACATCTAATTCCACATGTTGTCTTTTAGTGACAGTGGTCTGGCTCCAGATAGTGGCTGCAGGTTTGAGTAATGTTGAGGGTAGCTGAAGCACCGTGCTTGCGCAACCAAAAATCAATACGAACGCCCCTCATCCAACTACCAAATTTCATCAAGCCAATGTCTATCGCAATATTGTTGTGTACTCAGGTCCTTGTGTCCTCTATTCTTAGACTTGGCATCTTTTCGAGTAAGCGGCCTAAGGATTCTTATTAATGCGCTTATTCCCCTCTCAGTAAAGTACGGTCTTGGAGAAAAGTCAGCAAAGTGTACGTGCGGCTGACATAAGGATGTTTTAGAAGATGCAACTTTTGCTGTTTTTGTTTTTATCGTGCGAAGTTCGCTCTATGGAATTCCGATCCATAATTCAACGGTAGGCTGGGCGCTGTTTTCCGTGTTTCACGCAAGAGTCTTGGGACGACCGACGGTGATCTTCTCCCTCTCTATGCGGTCTCTTTTGCTTGCGTGTTTGCAATCCATAAATACCATGGAGAACTGGGTTAGCTGAATTATACGTATTTAGTGAAATGTATTATTACACGACACCGAAAACTGCGAGCTGATGGGCTCCGACTTACGCTCCACGCACACCCATGCTGTATGAAGGGGGGAAAAAATCAATATTCAATTTTGGAAATGGTCAATGGGCCCAATTCTATGTTAAATTCACTGGTGTTGGTCATGGAATCACTGCGCTCCAAGCAGGAGCCTAATATATCGACCCCAAACTTCCTTACATTGCAGACAAATATTCTTCAAGGAAAAAGTCATAATCATAATATTTCTATACGAATATTTTGTGAATGCAAGATATCCAATGCGGCCGTGACACTCTAAATCCAGATGCAAATGAACGCTAAAAATGACAACAAAAGCATATGTCTCTACTTCCTCATCGAAACCTTCGTCGCAGAGAACGTTCTCCGCCCAAAGTCCAACACCTCCTTCGGCGTCGAGTCACCCTCGCACACCGTCCCTTCCTTCGGCAGCGACCCAGTCTTCAGGTAAGATCTCGCATATTTGTCCGCGCATACACTTCCCACAGATCTATACCCGTGGCCTGGTCCATCGACAGTGAGCACCCCCGCGTTATTGAAGTACTCAGCCATCTTCTTCGCAGAATCCAGAGGGGTGATCGGGTCTGCCGAGTTGTTAATGAAGAGGATTGGGACATTAGTATCGGTCTTCTTAAAGCCAGGGAAGAGCTGCGATTTCGGCGGGATGATTTTCATTCCGTTGCACATGAGGGGGTTGTTGAACGGGAACGCTTTGTAAATGTATTCCGAGGAGCTGCGGATCTGATCGATTCCATCTTGAAATTCGTCGAGCGACTTCACGGCATAGTTGTCCGCCGTGTCGATGCATGTAATCATCTGCAGCACATTGTTGCCGCGGAACGCCGCACCCTGCGCGTCGTAGTCTTTTGTGATCTGGCTTACGACCTCGTTGACCTCGTCGATCTCATTTAAGTTGCCCGTTTCAAGGTTCGTGACTTGCTTCGCTGTGGCATAGAAGCCGGTTTTTGGACTGTACATGGCGCGGAAGATTTGTCGTTCGACTTCGTCACGGGTGACGATGTCGGTGCTGTTCGCTCTGATGTAAGGCTCGATTTCTAGTTTTTCCATGACGGCATCGTACCGTTGTTGGACGTCCGCGGCAGAAGTCGCGTTTCCGGCTAGGGGGCAGAGTTGTGGTCCGGCTTCGTAGCAGTACTCGAAGAAGAATTTGAAGGTTTTGTCTGTGTCGAGAATGGATGAGGGCACGAAGCCGGTGTAATGTTCTACACCGTTTACATTCCCGTCGAGAATCATACGGCCGACGCGTTTAGGATACATAGCTGCTAGTGTCTGGCCTATAACTGTGCCGTACGAGACACCATAATACCAGATCTTAGTGGCCTCCGGGTCCTTGCCTTTAGATATTTGTTCGAGTTTACTGTAGTAGATCATGTCTTGGACGTTTGCTACGGTTCCTGCGTACTTTGCGGTCGAGTTTTTGGCGTTGTAGTTGTTGCAGTATAGACTGTTGGCTTTTGCCTGTGCCCACTGCTCGCCAATCGATGCTGAAGAGGGCGAATTCTCTTCCAGGCCGCATGATAATACCAATGGGCCGGTGTTGTTAACGCCTCGAGGATCAAAACTGACGAAGCTATATTCTGGGCCGAAGCTTTTCACGAGGCTGTCTTTCACGCTCATTAACGTCGCAACGCCCGAGCCACCCGGTCCGCCTGTTGCCATTAGCTATGTTGGATTTATTTTGCTGTATGATTAACGTACCAGGGTTATATATGATCTCTGTTCCATTACCGTTCTTTGCCTCGTACTTGATATACGCGATGTTGGTATAACCTGCTTTCGTGTCGTCGTAGTCTAGTGGGACTATCAAGTACATGCACTTGTAAGACCCAAAGCACGGTTGCCAGTTGATGCCTCTCGAAGCTTTTATGTCCCTGAAACTCCATGCCATGGTCGTGTTTGAATATGTGGTTCCATTTCGAGGTGGTGATACATTTTGACGTGGGTGGAACACAGGTTTTGCCGTGACTGATGCAGCGAGGAAAGCAAATGATAATAATATAGTCTTAAACATTTTACTGTGAGGGAAACCGATAAGTAAATACTAATAGAGGAAAGGGAAAAAATGTGGAAATGAAATATAGCTAGAATGTCTAGAGATGTCGAATAGATGATGTTCGATTAGTGAGGAAAATGTCTATTGTTTATAAGCTTCATTTATTCGAATAGGCGTTCCGTCATCAATAGGCTCGAAACATCTCAGCCTCAGTGGTGTTAAAGGCAGACTGCAGTGGCTATACAAGCCTTGGCTGTTAGAAATAACGAACTCTACTGGTTATCACCCATAATATCGCGAGACAGGGGACCCTTAAGATAGACAGTTTAAAATACTCAACTGCAGTTGTTTCGTCATAAACTACTATTAGCTTCTAATTACTCTTATTTGTACTTATACCTCATGGTTACCTGTCTCACGATATTTTGGGTGGTAACTAGTATACATCCTGTGTTCCCGGCGGGGTGTGGCTGGGGTCGCTAACATGTGATTTCGCCCCAAGTCACGTAAGGCCTCCAACATGTTATGCAAGTTGTCTCTAGAAGGAAATGCTTACTTTGCTAGGTAGAGCTGATGTATCTGAAACCGGCCCCCGTGATAGTCAGAAGGCAGTGTGGTCTAAGGCCTGAGCCATCATTTATTTTTGGATGCGGCGTAGAATCCAATGGCTATGCACGAAAAAACATATATTCCTTCGTCATAGTGATCAAATTACTGGCGGTATAAACACAGTAAAGAAACACAAACAAAATGTCCTCGGCAGGGTACGTATGGCTATGCATATTTAATCTTGGATGCTTGTGAAATTTGACGAAAATGTGATCCGTCTAAAAGGGCAGAAGATGTGCTAGTATTTCCCTCAAGAGCTCTTTGTTCTCTAATTATTTCCGCTTCTTCGGCTTCTTCGGCAAGTCTGTAGTCCTGAATGATCTTGTTTGAGACTACGAAGAACTCCTGATACTCCCAGTCAGATATGTAATGGCTCGGTGGCTGCACAGTGAATCCCGCCATTTGATAAACATGACCAAAACTCCAGCTCCACCAACTAAGTTCTGGACATGCCTAGTATCGACTTGGATAAGTGAAGTCGAAGCATTCTCCCTCCAAGATAAAAAAAGAAAGTTGCCTAGACCATCTCCGTATCCCGCAGTCGGATCCATTTCGTAAAAATCTTACGATGGCCACGCCTTGCCAGCCCCTCATGTCTGTGGCTATCATCTAAAAAGTTGGGAAGCCGCTCTTCCCCTTCTTTACCATAATATATGACTCCTTCTGCCCTCCGAGGGTCGAGAAACTCGTCCGTGCAATAAAATGTGAATTCCATCCGAGGGTTTTTGTTGGAGTGGATGAGACCGCAACGATGGATGAATGAGTGAGAGAAGCACGGAAAGGGTAAGATGAGCTTCCTAACCCACTGCCCGACATTTCGTGGTATTCTACCAAATTTTAGCACCGCTTCATTCGTGGTGTCTTGATAATGCTCATCAGTGTAGGGAGAAGCCATTTTGATCACAAAAGTAGTCCGCGAGGATGAAAGTAGTGCGCTGACTTCCTGGTTAAGTTGTTGACGGGCCATCGAACATTGAGGTGCGAGGCTGAATAGTACTTATTATCTAGTATGAGTCCTCCAGTTGTTCCAAGGCGGGTGGGTCCAGCATATTTTAATTCGGTGAACAAATATTCTCAAATCATTAGACGAATTTCAGTCGGTACACGATCGTTAGGTGGACGTATATCCCCAAACGATAAGACGATCTTCGATCGGTAAGTCAAGAATTCTCCAGTAGAGCGAAAGCAAAGTCATCGTGTCGGGAAGTAGGGGAGCCGGGGGATGTTGATGGGGGAATTATGACGCTGGGGGGCTGAGCAGTCCGCTTTACTGTGTAATCCCTTTAAATAGTCGTCAACTGGTGGCTGGTCAATGATCGTCTAGGCGCTGAGAGAGACTGGGTCACTTTGGTTGCCACATACAATCTGTTGAGGATTAATGGTGTTTAGTGTATGACTCAATTCAGGCAGGCTAGGTGATTCAATGCAGCATGAAATTAAAGGCAGCAGTATAGGCAAATGATATACGACTTGTAAATTTCCGGTAGAGAGGAGAGGTCGACCACGTGATATCGATAACTGCCTTGCTGAGTAAGACTGCTTTGTTCAGATTGGGATTTGCGTGCCAAGAGATCTTGATCTGATAAGATTCTTCCTCATTGCCATCGATTCCGTGCCGGCACCTCCCACCTTCCGTTCTACTTTTTACCCTTCATGCGTGCCAACCTTCTTTCCACTCTCCTGGTAACAGGGGCTGTACATAATTCATATGCTCTGAGGCCAGGCAAGTGGTGTTTAGAGGCTTGTGAACTGAATCTCAACTATGCCGAGTTCAACGATACCGATTTGGCGCTCGGGTCACACAAGAGTAGGGCATGCCGAAGTCGGCTTCGCACAGATTCACTTTACCTATGCATCGATGAATTTTGTGAAGTAGATGGACGTGCAGAATGGTTGAGCCGAGCAAATGAGACATGTATGGTACTTGGAAATGCATCGCTGCCATCCTACGATGCCATCCTACGACAATATCCACCAGAAGAAAGGATTCTGATACAAAGGTTGTATGCGGACGAAGCTCTCACCTTTCCGACTCTGAACGAGGTTTTAATACCGGAAGAAACATTTCATGAACGGGCATTCATGACCTTGGTACGCCTGATGCGAAGATTGTATATGAGTCGTCTAATGCTTATTAGGAAGCTGCTTTCTACGAATACGACATCCACCTTGTATATGGGTGAGTGAACTTTCTCAATTTTGGGATTCCTTAAGAAAGAGCTCTAATTTTCGTAGATGGGCTATGTTCTACTTCTGGGCAGCGGTACTGGCTATAGGGATGACGAATCGTCTCGCTATCTCTGTATTGAATTTGAGAAAGCAGGGTCGACAATCTACCTTCCAAGACACCCCCGAGGCTGGGGCTCCTAACATTGAACGGAAGCAAGGCCTCTTCATTAAATTCGAGGTTTTTTTCAGGCGTTATATTAGCATCCCTGCAACTTTCAACAAACGATGTTCAGAACCTATCGGCTGGTGCACTATTCCATCTCGCATTCAATCATTGGCCATATTCTTATTTGTATTGCTCAACATCATTCTTTGCACAGTAGACTATCGCACTACTGAAGGAAATCTTTACTGGCCTCAAAAGAGTACTCAGTTATGGCGCTTCGTATCGGACCGGACAGGCATTATTTCCCTCGCCAATTTTCCGTTGATATGGTTGTTTGGGATGAGGAACAACGTGCTCATGTGGTTGACTGGTTGGGGTTACGGCACGTATAATAACTTCCATCGTTGGGTTGCTAGAGTAAGTACAGTAGAAGCAGTGATACATTCCATTGGATATACAGTAATGATTCACGAACGTAAGTTTTCTCGTCATCGCATAGCCCATGCATCTAACTCAATTTAGGTGGGGGATGGGTTTTGTTTCGCAAGTACTTATACAAACATTATTTCTGGAATGGAGAGCTTGCTACAATCTTCATGTGTGCAGTTCTCGCCTTCTCCGTATACGGTCTTCGCCGCAGTCATTACGAGACATTTCTGATACTGCACATCGTACTCTCTATCGTGGTACTCTTTACAATGTATTAGTACGTTGAAAGGCTCCCTTCCTAAGTCGACGGAATTCAACTGATTTCATATAGTCATGTCGCTATCTTCACAACTGGTGAATGGAACCGTTTCATTTACCCATGCGTCGCAGTATGGTTCATCGACCGAGTCCTCCGCGCTTTCCGGATTTTTACATTCAACATTCAATTTTGGAACACAAAAGCAATAGCATCCTATGACGCCGACTCAAATTTAGTGAAGCTAGATGTTCCATGTGAGAACAATTTGATGGAAGCGAAGCCCGGAACCTACTATTACATATACGTGCTGGACAATCTACTCTATGCACACCAGAACCATCCATTTACAGTAGCATATATCAACACCGGGAAAGAATCTAGCGCACTCAATGGGAGCGACAATGCGCATTCGCTGCTGCGACCCAGCCGAAGACGTACCAACTCTACTGAATCTAGGGAATCCGATTCTCTACTCCCACAGGACCAAGGTTCTCCGCTCTCCTCTTTAGTCTTCTTGATTAGGCCTTACGACGGCTTTACATCTCGCCTTGCGAAGAAAACATCTCTTAGTCCGAAGAATTTGCGCGTTCTCATTGAGGGGCCCTATGGACATAGCGTTGCTCTGCAGCAATATCGCAATGTTCTTTTCATCGTTGGTGGGACTGGCATTGCAGTCCCACTTTCGCATCTTTCAGCCATGCTATCTAATGGATCAAGTG
This sequence comes from Periconia macrospinosa, assembly GCA_003073855.1. Taxonomy (NCBI): domain Eukaryota; kingdom Fungi; phylum Ascomycota; class Dothideomycetes; order Pleosporales; family Periconiaceae; genus Periconia; species Periconia macrospinosa. Next base: position 265,325 of record KZ805317.1, on the reverse strand, counting down.
CTATAAGCATCCGCATTGTATGGGCGGTGCGCGAACATGCATTGCTGTTACTTGTGATTCGAGATTTTGGCTTCCTCTTTGAAGATGAGCGTGTACAGTTGGAAGTGCACGTAACACAGGACGAAGAAGACAAGGACGATTTGATTATAGAAGCCATGAAGAATGTTACGGTACAATTTGGAAGACCGAACGTGCCTGTTGTCATAAAAGAAGCTGGGGAAGAAGTGGGACAAGAACGTCTAGCGATCGTGGCTTGTGGACCGGGACAGATGGCAGATCAAGCGAGACAGAGTTGTGTCGATCTGCTCGCACAGGGACATAACGGAGTTGAGCACTTTGAGGAGAGCTTCAAGTGGTGATGAGAAGCAATCTTATGACGGATACCCGCCTTAAGAATGGTACTTGTTGTATATGATAGTGACATCCTTTAGTCAATGTCTTTAATCGCCCATTCTGGCCACACCTCGTCTTCTCTAGGCTTCGAAGCAAGATTCCGATCCTTGATGTGTTCTGCCAAGGGCAAATCCTGATGTTGACTCCTTTCCCCCATATCTACACCTCGTTTCTGAATCGTCCGTGCATACGCCATTGTCTGTTTCTTCCATTCTTCTCTGCTCACTTTTCCTTCCATCATATCCGCCAAAATCATAGCATCGAATGCCGCCTGGCTGGTACTCGCAACAGTATGTGGTCGAAAGCCAGCCAGCGCATCGCCTATCAACAGAACCTTCCCTCCCATAAATTCGTTCGTCGCGGAGATGACGTCCGTAACGGCTTGGACGAAAGGTTTCTTTGTCGCCCTCACAATCTCAGCGAATTGAGGTGGTAGCTTTTGGCGTGCGATCTCGCGCTGTTTCTCCCATGCTTTGGGATCCGTTTTCCCGGGCGGCATTGTGATCCTGTGCCGCACGCCCTCGGAATCCGTCATCAGCTCTGCTAGGTCGGGAGAAGGATCAACAAGAGATGGCGACGGGAAATTGGTGTAGTATACAAAATTTATAAAACGCTTTCCTGGCTCGAGGGTCCCGTTCTCGCCCGGGATAAGGTACGCGAGGATCTGGATGCCGTGGGTGTGAAAAAACGTGAAGCGCTCGGAGAATGTTTCAAGCGTGGAGGTAGATACGTTGTGCTCGGGAACGGTGCCGCGGAGAGCAACGTACCCTGCGTAGGTGCGTTGCGCAGAAGGTTCGAATATGGATCGTATCGTTGAACTAGGTCCATCTGCGCCTACAACCAAATCTGCTTCCATCGATCCATCTTCCCCTTCTGTGGTCGTATATGTAACAACGGCCAGTTCTCCTTTATCTTGTATGCCCGTCACTTTATGTCCATGCAAATGTCTCACTCTGCCCTCGCTCCCATCCGGCTTCGGAACATCGCAGTACTCGCTTTTTACTCCATCTACATTCGCCCTCAGTATATAATACGCTAGATCCCAGCTCGTCATATTCTGTACCATATCCTCCTTGTGCACGATCTCGCCATTGCGGTTCAAATACTGTCGTCGTTGCGAAGACACAGCAAGTTTTCTGTTACACCGATCATAGCGCTTGAAGAACGTAAGGGTGTCCCCTCCAGCGACGATACCGGCGCCTTGGTTGTGGAGGAGCGGCGTGGGGTTTCTCTCGAGGATCGTGATGGAGTGGTTTGCGGGGAGGGATTTGAGGGCGAGCGCGGTGCAGAGCCCCCCTAGAGATCCGCCGACCTATACGATACGGTAAGAGGAGAATTTGTGTAATCTATATAAGGATTAATGGCTTACTATTATGATTTTGAGCGATTCCTGAGTGTTACAGGGGAACTTGTGGGATGTGTTGTTCGTCGTCCGACCGGCCATGGTGAGATTTAGGTTCTTACGCGTCCGGCAGGAAGTCTACGTTTAAGAGAGAACTTCGAGAGCATAAAGCTCCCAATAAAAGTAATTTGCGCATGCTTATTGGGGCACCGAGTACGTCCATGGAGTAGCTGTTGGAGAATGAATGACGCACCCCGCCGTCTATCCCCATCCATCCCGTCCTAAACAAGCATAGGCTAATTTGCAAACCAACCGCGAAATATCAGGGCCCCACATCGCGGAATTCGTTACTTGCGACCTCACAATCTCACCTAGCAATTTTTGTAGAAACCTGGCGTTCTCTACGCATGATACAGAAAGTCAGTAAAGAGTTTGGTATGGACCAGCTCTGAATATGGAAAGTGAGCTATGAGTGTCGGGCTGTTAACAATCAAAGGGGGCTGCGACTGGCACAGTGCAAAATATGGAGGACTTAGCAAGTAAGTAATAAATTAATGGATCAGAAATATTAAGCTTGAGGGAGTGGAAACATGCCTCCCGGAGTGAAAGAATGAGTGATTCTGGCAAGATGAGCAACATCAAGACTGAAATCTGATTACATGCGGTACCACTAAAGTGCAAGCATCAATCAGTTGCAAACTGAACCATCAAGGATAGAACATACGAACACCAAAATTCAAGGCCCCCAATCATCGAGCTAAAAGTTCTATATAGCATTTCGCCCTATGATCAGCTTCCAACGAAAGAATTGCTATTGGACCGCAGAGATGTTCTCTAACCATGATTGGCAGAGAAAAGTCAAGGTAAAGCATCAACGACGCGGTATACCTAAATTCATCCATAAAGCGAGGTATTCTACGCTGGCGGAAGAATAATTCATCTTTCGTCTACGTTACATAAATTAGCATTAATTTAGTGAGGTTGGATCCATTCAGCAAATGATCTAACTCGGAAAACTTTGCAGCCTTAGTGCTGTGAATTGTCAGTGTCTTCTTCCGATCTGTTTGGAGCGCTCGCGCATCCTTCGTCAATTTGATTGAATTCCGTACTTAGGAGAGGAACAATTAGCCCTAACCGACAGTGTATCGTGCTATGTAAGAAAAACAAATTTTCCTCTGATTGGCTAGCTACTAATCACGTGTCTTTCTAGTTTGAATAGAACTCCTACCTCTCGCTAGTGGAGATGTCACGGGCCGCCGCTCAATACTCCATGTATGCGCCCATCTCCTCAGTTGACTGTGAAATAGTGTGAGCTTCACACGCCCGTAGGATACACTTTCGCTGTTTGAAACGGTTGTTGCGATGACGATTGATGATCGTGGATTGTTAGCGGTAACTTTTCTCCACTTCATTGCAGCAGTTTGGAGATCGAACTGATCGAGATCTGCCGTAGATCACTGGTGCCAACGGAACTATTGGATACGCTTCAGTTCTCTATGCTCTACATGTTGGATATCGAGTCCGTTGCATAGTGCGCCGTGAAGATGTGGTAGAGACGATCAAAGCTGGGCCTTCCATCCAACAGTATGCGGGGAAGGTGCAATATGCTGTGGTACCCGACAACACTGTCCCAGGAGCATATGATACCGCTTTTGAGGGCGCTACAAAAGTTTTGCATGTAGCAGGTGTCTGGCCGAAGCCTGTAATAGCACCCTATTTTTCGATAATAAGAGTTGAAATAGGTTAACACACACAGAACTATCACCCGGATAATGAGATATATTATCCATACGTCAAATCAACGGAGAACATCATCTCAGCAGCGCAGAAGTCAGGCTCGGTACGACGAGTGGTCATCACGCAGGCTGGTGCCGGCCTCATAAGCCCGGATGATGGAGACACTCTAGGAACAGCGATGAATAAAGTTCTTAATGGTACTTGGGTCCATCCGTTTTCTTGAGTCTCAGACGCTAATCTCTTACACACAGAGTTTGTTCCTGTCAATTCGCATTCGGCATCAATCCAACCTCCAATTCCTACACCGCACCACTCATACTCCGCCGCAAAAGCATACTGTATGAAATATCTTCACTCTTTGCGCTCTTCTAAGAAACTTCCTTTTTCTATAATTCAAATTATCCCAGGAACCGTAATAGGGCCTTCAGAACTCGTTAGCACCGCCGCAGACGCATCAGCACGTATGGATCGCATGTCACGAGCTCTCCTCTTCAATGACCCAAAGCCACGATACGCATTCGGTTTCATTAACGTTGAAGATTGCGCAAAAGTCCATGTTGAAGCTCTAGACGAGAAAAAGGTTTCTGGGGACGAAGCACCACCATGGTTCATTGCAGCTGCAGAGAGCGTCCAAGGAAAGAGCGGACAGGATCTGTGGAAAGAGGCGGGCGATTATGTGGAGGATCAGCTTAGTGACGGCATCGACAAGGGTTTGTTCACAATCGGTAGAGATAATGTGCCGCTTAATATGCCGTTCTATGTGGATTCGAGCTTGACGAGAAAGATGCTGATGGAGGGTCAGGGCTTCAAAGGGTTTGCGCAGAGTGTAGTGGAGGTGGGTAGATGGTATACCAGACTATCGGAGCATACGTAGAAATCTGAATGAGTGTTATTAGAACCAGAGAACCGGTATCACCGGTGAAAACTGGCCGATTGATTGATGAAGCCGTTTGTGTTCACATGTGTTTAGATTAAGACTTATTTGGGGGTAATGAATGTAGCGGCCGCTACGGGCGCTGGCGGCCGACGATGTGTCAGCAAGACCTATCGTGTCTTGGATATCTACCTTCAATTGGAGTAAAACATCATTCAGTTTAAGCTATTAAGAGGCCGCAGCTCTCATGAGGCCTACCTAGCAATTAGTAAGCACGTCGGCTATTGCGGGATCGTGACGATAATAACGCGTACGCACATTGATCGAGAGAGGGCTGTATCAATAGCTACAACTCGGCCGAACAATCATCCCCTCAATTAACTGTTCAGTAAGCACATAGGCGAATATCTGGCTAACAGACTTCTATGCGGTGTATTATTCTTCCGCGCTGTCGTCTTTAATGTCAACTGGTAGCACTTGAGCCTTTTGCTTATTGCCCCACCCACTTGGTATATATCCGCACATATCCTTCGTCGTCGAGAATCGTTTCTGAATATACAAGAGCTATTGTATTCCAAAAAAAAATCTCAACTATTCCCAAGCCAAAATGAAAGCCGTCAAAATCCTCGGTCCAGGTGAGGCCAAAGTGGTCACAGATGCCCCTAAGACAGACAACCCACCTAGCGACAACGTCCTCGTAAAAGTCATCGCTGTGGCGCTCAACCCCTCCGACTGGAAGAGCATGAAGCGTGGTGACCCCAGCACCTCAGGTTTAGACTTCTCCGGTGTTGTCGAAGCGACAGGTCCCGATACCAAAAAGGGTTACAAAAAGGGCGATCGAGTATTGGGCATCGCACACGGCTCGAATAAGCTGGAGCCGGATAACGGGGCTTTTTCGGAATATGTGATGACGAGAGAGAATCTGCTGATACGAATTCCTGAAGGGAAATCGTTTGAAGAAGCTGCTACCGGTGGGGCTGGCTTGTTGACAGTTGGACAAGGATTGTATCAAGAGATGAAGTTGCCTTGGCCGAATGCGCCATTGAAGGAAAAGGAGCAGATTTTGATTTGGGGTGGTAGTTCTGCAACTGGGGCGCTAGGTATCCAATTCGCGAAGCTGTCAGTAGTTGTCTGTGAATCCATTGATTGAAGGGACAAGTAACTGACAGGACGCAGGTCAGGTTTTGAGGTTATCACCACCTGTTCACCCGCCAACTTCGACTACGTGAAAAGCCTAGGTGCAGATCATGTCTTCGACTCTCGATCACCCACCGCGGGAAGCGAAATTCGTGCCTTCACCCATGACAAACTGTACCTTGCCTGGGACTGCATTGGGGAACACGGAGCCCCGGAAGGCTGTGCTGAAGCGCTAGCATCGAAAGCCCCAGAAGGAAAGCAACTTCGCTACGGGACCATCATAAACGCATCACCAAATATTCGCGATGATGTGATCAAAACTTTTTCGATCGGGTATACGGCGGCTGGTAAAGAGGTTGAGATATCGGGCAAGAGAATACCAGCGAAGCCAGAGCACTATGAGTTCATGTCTGAGTGGTTCGATTTAGTCGGACAACTGTATCAGGAGAATAAGTTTAAGATGCATCGGGTGGACTCTAGACCCGGCGGGCTTGAGGGCATCTTGGAGGGCTTGAAGGACTTGGAGAATGGAAAGGTGAGCGGCGTGAAAGTGGTGTATCGGGTTGCAGAGCCTTAAATAGGTTTTGCTGATGACTGGATGACTCAAGAATTTAGAATCGTCCAGCATCTAAGCATGAGGTCCGAGGACTACGAAGCTGAGCCTCAGTCAGTCCATGTCCGAGTCAGGTATCGGAACATTCCAATCATCCAACCATGAAGTGTAGCTAGATGGCATACTGGAACACTGAGAAAAACCATGCTTACTTTCGTTTTAGCCCATTAGATAGAGATATTATCTTTTGCGATGAAAGACGTTTTGCCAGTTCTATCTAATTATGATAGTACACGGTTATCTGTGCGGTGAAGCTTTGAGACAACTGTGATTTTTCCCCGATGATATTCATCAGTTCGCATTCGCTTATTTCTTGCGAGTTCCCCCCTGTAATAGTACTTACTGCGACTATGTATGGATCCTGCTTTTGGAGTTTTAGTGCTCTCATCCAGATGAATTGCATGCGCTTGCAGGTGTATGAGGTCAAGAAAACAATTTGCAGGGTGATTCGTACACAAAGAGGGGGCGCTGACACTAAATCTCGCGTGTAAACTCGCGCGTAAGCATATTACCCAGTGAAGGCACATGCATGTAATTAATCGTTGAATATGATCTGCAGGATCATGTGGAAGATCCGGGGAAATAGATTACTAGAACGCTATGTTTCTATGAACGATCGGGCGATTCCTTCTTGATTGATATTTGGTATTGCTTGTAAATGTTACCAATTGTATTCTTTCCCAATACGGCTACGGAATATGGTGGGCCAGCTGAGTCTAAAAGATACGACTATGACATACATGCCGAGACATATATATGGCAGTGATTCGTTCGTGGGAAACTCTCTCGCAATATGCATTTATTAGTCTCGCATCGGCTAAGTATGGTTTCTATCTTCCTGGGGAAGTTTTGCCCTAGATCCATCCAGGAACTGGGTGCTCATGGATGTCGCACAAATTGATACGGATATAGCGACAATGCAACGGGGCACTTTATTGGGAAAATTAACAGCACAACCATATGGAAAACATGCCGTGGAACTTCTTGATAACCATACGATATAAAAAGCGAAAGCACATACCCTATATCGAACAAACACAGGCCTCGCATCTTGTGTCCACAAAGCTGGTGACTACCCTAAACGGTTAAGAGCCATGAAGTCCTACATCGCCCTCGCCGCCATCTCAGGCCTCGCCTCAGCCCTTCCCGCCGCTGCTCCTCAAGAAAGCGACCCAATTGTCCGCACCCTCCCTCCCCTATGGACATTCAGCCTCGCCTCCTACAATGGACCCGGCTGTCCCAAGCCTGACGGCAAAGATCGTGAAACGCGCCTCACCTACGGCCAAAACACCATGGACGGATCTGAGATCTATCACTGGTTCGTCGCGTACCCGAAGATCAAAGCGAAAGTCGGCGGCGACGTCGACGAAGCGCACTCGTGGTGCGAAACTACGATTGCGTATAAGGAGTTCAAGGATGCTTATGGGAAAGAGCCTGGAAGCGATTATACATTCCGCTTGCATAAGAACGATACTAGGATTATCTCGACATATGATCTTGAGGAGGGTGTCACTGCCGAGTGGAAGTTCACATACAGTATCAACGAGAAGGAGGCATGTGTTTCAAGTGTTCCTCAAAAGCAATTCTGTGATACAGACTGATAAGTTGTTCTTCTAGATTGTCGATGAACTCGCCATCGATGGCCCCTTCACCAAGCTGCCTTATCAGTGGGAGACGGGCACTGAACTTTCGGAAAGCACCAAGCCTGTTCCCGCAGCTAAATGCGGCGCCACAACCTTCAGTTTCAGGACAGACTTGTATTTGAAGGCCAACAAGGAAGGCGCAAAAGGCGTAGTTCAAGGCGAGCCTAGCAAAACAGCGGACGGGACGGAGGTCAACTACGGAATTCAGCAGGGGTTCAGCTACGATTGGCAAAAATGCTCTCAGTAGATTAGGACAGGCTCATTGAGAATGGTGGCATGAGGTGTCAGATCCTGAATGAATCTTGTATGTGAAATCGCATATTTTTGCTGATGGTTTTTTTGTAAATCAATCAATGCTTTTTAGTGATTTGTCTGCAGAGAGTGAAGGGCGTCAAGTTTTACACATATCTTGTAACCTAACCTTTAAGACCTCTAGTCGAAGCGGCTTTATTGACAATGTATGATCATGCACCTGTGTTGTCTTTTACACTATAATATGGTAATTGAAAATTTCTTTAAATTATTTAGATAGCAGGGAGCCTTTACTGTTTACAATTAAATCTCTAACTTAGTTTTAAACATTAATCAATAAGTTTTAAGCATGAATAATAAGTTGAAGCTGGAGATAATCAGTTTTGAGCTGGGGACAATAAGTTTTGGGTTTAGGATAATAAATTTTGCACAATAAAATGGATATAGATAAGAAGTTTTCAACATGGGATCATACGTTTAGCATCAAATGATACCTTTAAACATTAGACAATAAGTTTTAGACATGGGATAATAAGTTTGAACATAGGATACTAAGTTCTGAACATTTAATAATTATTTACTAAAAAAATAGTAAAAAGCTACGTCCTCCACAAGCAGGGGCTGGGGGTAAGTAAGCACCGCCGGACGAATCAGACCCAACCAACTTTAAGCGGAGTGCACTCTATTGGTGCATGGCGCACCCCATGCGGGGAATCCTTCGCGACAAATCGCTTTCCTTCAGTAAATAACTAGCAGGACATGTGATTTTGTCGAGTCTTGGTGCCTGGAAAAGTATAAATAGCGCGCCATTCCCCCCAACCTTTCCTCTTTCCTTAACCTCACATGTTACAAAATTAGTTACTCTTTACCTACATGGTGAAAAAAAAACTTGCACCTAGAATAAATAGATTTATCTTACAAGCTAGCGGTAGAAATTCTCACACATTGAAATCGGGCCGTATTACTGTGTTACGTGAGCTGGTGGTAAGTCATCATCTCACCTGAACGGGACGAAAGCTGACCTGCTTAGTACATAACCTTATTTTTACCCGTCACTGTACACGCGATCTTGAACAGATTGCGCTAGGCTACAGCTGTCTCAGTACAGAAGACGTATATAGAACATATTATTATAATTATTGCGCAATGGTCGCATCGCTCACCATGTCGCAAGCTCCATGCGCATGGCCAAACGAACGCGACAGCAAACCCATCAACAATAATTACCAGAAACGCGCATCATCGCGCCGTAAAAATATCAACAAAGCTACCCAAAGTAAAGCTAAAAATAATAAAAATAATCGCGCTACCAAGGACGAGAGCGACAGCGGCGTCCGAGTAGGCTGTCCATACTACATAAAAGACCCAAATAAACACCACAACACACTCTCCTGTCGCGGCGCAGGCTTTAAAGAAGTAGCGAAACTTAGGTATGATATTTGTTTCATTCTAAAGATACCCTCTACACTACTCCCTATCCATAATCCAAACGTAAGACCATGAATCTAGACATGCAATCTTATGGTCGATACAGAGACCATCTAAAAGACGTCCACAACATCTCACCAACCCTCCAAAGCGAGCTCAACTTCAAACAACGTAAATTCCTCGCCCTTAAGACTATTAAAGAGAAATGGAACCTTGCCTTCCGTATCATATTCCCCGAGGTTCCCAAAGACGAGATTCCGGACTGTGTCAACACTACTACCGTTGTCACTGCTGCAGTTCAGCAAGTAGGTGAAGAAGTTCTAAAGAGCGATGAATATGTAAAGGTTGGAGATTTGAGAAAGATGATTTACGAGATGATTTGGAAATTGTACAAGAATAAGGGGACGATTCATATTAGTGACTTTATGCGGGATTTTGAGCGTGTGTTTGAGCAGGCTGTTCAGGGGGCGAGAGGGTGCGAGGAGGTGCCAATAAAATCTATCTCCGATTTGATGGATCTTGATGTCAAGCCTGGTGAGTGAACTTCTGTCTCTTTGCATGTCACGCGCGTGGGATTTCTGGGATGTGAAAAAATGCTAATTGTGGGTATAGATACGCACGACAGCGAGTCAGATGAAGACTGCAAGGCGTACGATTTGCTTTCAGACCTTAGTTGCTATAATAATTACGAAGAGGCCAACTGCTATAGCGTACCAGCCAATGTACCTGAGACTTGCCCAGAAACGAAGAACAACATCATGACATCATTTTGCAATGCGCAAGATGATGCTATTGCTGGAGCACTGGAAATGCACGGTCTCCCTCTAGACACAAATTATTACAACACCTACGAAGGTATCAACTGGCACAATGAGCCCTTCGAAAGTCAAGCATCCTTCAACATGTCTATTGAATACCCCTCGTCTGCCGGATACACGCCAACGTATATAGATACAGATGCCAAATTGAGTAGCTTTGAGGATATCAATATTAATATTATTTCGTACGAAGGGTCCCAGATTGATAGCAATGGTGCATAGAAGTTTGATGAAAGTAAAGATGTTATATTCAATAATGGACCTGATGAGATTTTATTTCAGGAATGGTTGAATCTCGATGAATGTGCAGAGCTAGAGACACCGTACTGTGACTATGGTGAGGAGAATGACTGGAAACTGGATTTTGATGATATTCCATCTGATCATTATGAATGTTGGGATGAGTAGGTAATGTCTACATTTAGGTAATGTGGCGAAATACACAAAATGAAGAGGCGGCAAGCTTTCTTAAGATCGTTACAGTATGTTCGGGTTGTCACACACATTAGTATTTAACATATTGCAAATTGCACAGAACCCCTTTTTTAGTTTGAAATGTTTATTGAATTTGTATGTGGTTGGTATCATATCCACATTGAATAGAACAGGTAGTCGAAGAAGATATTTACAATCTACCAATATGTACACTTTTTACAGCGTGAAGTTCCTCCATCATCATCCATTCACCCATCAATGACTTTTTACAGTCGATTGCGCATCTAAGCGATGTTCTCGCCAGTCTTGCGGCAGAAGGGGCGACCACGCTCCTGCTTGTTGGCGTCGCAGGTCAACTGGGCGTCAGCGACGCAGGTCAAGCGGGCACCGCCTGAGGAATTGAATTAGCATCCTATTCGAATTTACAATCGGAAATGGGGAAGGCTTACAGTTAGCGGAGCCAGAAGGAACGCAGCGGCCGGTGGAGCCGTTGACGTTGCAGACATCCTGCTTCAAGCTGGTGTTGGCGACACAGCAGGAGCCGTTGGCGACGGGGCGGCCAGCATTCTGGGGCTGGGGGAAGGCAGCGGCGAAGGCGGCGAGGGAGAAGATGGCGGCGATGGTGAACTGCATTTTGAATGTGGTTGTTTGTTGTTTGAGGGGTATCTCGGTAATAAGAAATAAAAATTGTTTGGTAATGAAAGTTTTAGTTGGTGATGTGAAGTGAAAGACCGAACCGGCGGTAAAGATTGAATGGAAAGGACGAAAGAAGAGAGTGTTGGAGATTGCTGTTGTGATGATGGTTGTTGAGAGGCGGCTATACCCTCCCCTTCTTATACCCGTGAGGTTCGCGATGGAGCTGGGTGGGTTCGCGGCGGTGTTTCCCGCTTCGAACGTACTGGTACCGGGATGCGGTCAGGATTCAGGTACGCGAGGCTTTATTGGTGCGTTTCATAAAGAAGGGGGCCACCCTAGATGTCCGAAAACCTTTAAAAAATCAGCTCCACCTGCCTGATTTAGTAATACCACACTTCTGCATTGTTTTATGTATTTTGCTAGTAAATTTCGCCCAGAGTGACATAATCAGATGTAGTAAAGTTATTGTATACGATGTATTTGGTGGTGAGGGTCCTTAGAGCCATGGTTTTGGTGGTGAGGAGATCCGAAGGGCCCTCAGAGCCTTGGTTTTGGACCAGTGGTGATGCAGTGATTGTGAACGCTTTTACACGTGATTTTGCCCTGTAGCTATTGAAATAATCGCTCACCCTTATGAAATCGCCCTC
>KZ805317.1:209861-253205 GCA_003073855.1 Periconia macrospinosa | reverse complement strand
AATACCAACCCCTCGCGTCCCCTCCTCCCCCGCCGGGCGGCTACGCCCAGTACGCGTACGCCTCTACGTCGACGCCCCCCGAGCCGCAGAATCCGTATCATATGCACCAGCAGCTGTATCGTCCCACCGAGCAGGAGGCGAGTGTCAAGGAGCATGAGCGCCCGGGCGGAGAGCGGCATAGTAGTAATATGGGGAAGAGGGCTGAGAAGGTGGAGAAGGGGATTAGTGGGTTTTTGAAGAAGTTGGATAAGAAGTTTTAGCGCGCGCGCGCGTAGAGGAGCGGAGGGTGTGGGTTGGTTGGTGGAGGGAAAGGGAGGGGGATGATGGTTATTTTCTCTTCCGACTTTTCTGGATGATGACGATGATGTGTGTGTGTTGGGGAGGGAAGGGGTGGTGTTATGTTGAGTTGAGTTAAGAGTATGTTGTTGTTCCCCCCCTCCCCCTTCCCCCTCTATCATGTAATTCTTCCCCCCAAGGCAAAGTGATGGTTTACGGACATCGGGCTGTTGAATGATCCACGAAGTTTTTTTTTTATTAAATGAATGAATGATATGAATGATGTGAATGAAACAACTTGACTTGACTTGATTTTTAAATCCCTCCTTCCCCCTCTATCTCTCTGTCTCGCTTTTTCCCTACCTACTTACTTACCTACCCACCTACCCGCTTATACATACATACACACACACACACACACACACACACACACACACACACACACACACACACACACACACACACACACACACACACAAAAAGGTACTTAACTAACTAACTAACTAACTAAGTAAAGTGTAAGCTTAAAAAATATACCTAGAAAGTCAAGCAAAGTACGCAAAAAACCAATCCCCGCTTTTCTTTTTCTTAGAGTCTTTTAGAATTTTTAATTTTTTTTTATGTATGTAGAAGGGGTTAGAGGGAAGGGGGTGGTTTTGTTAGGTAGAGTAGAGTAGAGGAAGGGTAGGGTAGAAAGGGAGATAGGAAGAGGGAAAAAGGGGAAAAAAGGGAGGAGCTTTTTTTTTATTTTTACTTTTTTTTTTTTTTTTTTTTTTGAGAAAGTTATAGAGGGAGAGGGTAAAATAAAAAGGAAAAGGGAGGGAAAAGGAGAAAGGGAAGGGAAAAGGGAAGGGGTGGGGGGAAGAGAGGTGGTGGGAGGTAGTAAGTGTAAAAAGTTTAACAAGTAATAAATACCTAGGTAGATATGTAGTTAAGAATTTAAACACATAATTATTAACAATTAAAATTTATAGGGAGGGAGAAAGAAGAACGACACAAAAAAAAAAAACACTTGTTACGGTTTTGGTTATTTTATCGATTTCATTTATATCGATATCCTAGTTGGTGTCTTTGCTAAAAGGACAACCGCGTCCGTCCACCCTATACAGACGACGATCATCGCTTATCGCAAACCGTCGTTTGTGTCATCGCTCGCCGTAGAAAAGAGTTCTCTTCTGGAAGGGTCGTAGATACATACATGGATAATAGTAACGTTACATACATACAGGTGTTCATTTGTTCGTCTTGGTCGAACCCCCGAAGAGTAGGAGATACTATAAAACCAGAAGAGAGAGGGAGGAAAAAAGAAAAAAGTCCAGCCGTTCGTTCGTTCAATCAATCGATCGTGTTACCGATAGAGAAAGGAAAAGGGAATATATAGACAATCATTACAAGGGAATTCATTTTTTTTGTGTGGTATTTTTTATATCGTTTTCGTGGCTCGTCACCGGGTTTGCAGGAGAAAGAAGAGGAGGGTATCATGACACGTCTACACGTAGCTGCGGCTGCGGTGGGAGTGGTGGGAGTGGCGGGGGCTGCGCGAGCGGTGGCCGTGGCGCGAGTAGTGGGTTTCGCGCTTGACGACGACGCGCTCGGAGCGGTAGTGGTGGTGAACGAGGAGGGCGAAGATGGAGGTGAGGAAGAAGAAGATGCAGTTCCTATTTAAAAAAAAATTCCAAATTAGCGATCCATGCAGTTGACTCGAGCGCACACGGAGGGGAAGGAACTTACATGATGCCAAAGGCAAAGGCGGCCTTGAGCATGGCGCATTGCTTGTTGACGTCGACGCCCAAGATGGAGCCGTTGACGGTGACGATGCCAAAGTCGGCCGAGTAGGCGCGCGACTGGTCCCATCTGGCGCAATCGGCCTGGGTGATGCCGCGCAGGCACCAGACGGCGCCAATGAAGGCGCCGACGAAGAGCAGATCGACAAAGGCGACGAAGCCGGCGCTGTGCTTGGCGCGCGAGTAGAGGAACAGGGTGCCAATGGCCCAGGCTGCGGCCAGCACCGACACGATGAAGAGGACGAGGATGGAGCGCGGGGTCAGCATGTTGCGCTGGTCGTAGAAGTCGACGAACCAGGCGAGCATGCCGAGGGTGGGGATGAGGGTGAGGATCTCGGCGAGGCGCCAGAAGATGAAGGAGAAGCCCGAGATGGACATGTTGGCGGCTGGTTTAGAGTGTAGTGTAGTGTAGGCGGGTGTATGGTAGCGGGAGGAGTCGAGCGACGACGGCAGAGGAAACTTAAGTTAGTGGTTGCTTATGACGGTGCAATGGTACAAAGTATGGTGACCAAGGTTCAAAGGTGAGAGCAAGTTGACGTCGGGCCGCTGCAGATAGGTACTACGTATGTACTACGGGCGGCGCGGTGAAAAAGCAGGGTGACGTATGGAGAGGATGGTGAGGTGTCGTGTACCTAGACCAGGAACACTGGGGTTGTTTATGTAGTGTCGTGTCGTGTCGTGGCCATGGTGGTGTTGTACATATGTACTTAAGTAGATGGCTACGTAAGTACGCAAGATACTTGTTTGGTGGGGTGGTAGGGTAGGGTAGCAGGGATCATGGAGATGGCGGGGGATGTGGCTGGAGTGGCTGGTAACCACGTTTCGCATGCTTGGTTCGCGCCTTGTCCTTGGAAAATACCTGGCAAATCCCAAAAATCCTGACGCAAAAATCACCAAACGGAGAAATGCTGCGCCATCAAAGGTTTTTTTCTTTCTTTTTTTCTGAGAACTGGAAATTGGAAACTGGGAACTGGGAATGAAGGAATGAATCAGGCCGCCAGCCAACTCAGTGCCATGGCAACCGGCGGGACTTTTGCTCGCTGCCCCGTCTTGGGCTCTTCGAGCGTTGGGCCGCACCTGCCGTTTGAATGCTCACCTCACGTGATCTTCCTCTATGCTTACATAACCCGGCATTTCTCTTCCATCATCCGATTACAGACCTTCCTCCACCATCCCTCCTTGAGACTTGGTGTATCAGTGTATACTACTGCATCGTGTTGGTATTCCTGCAATTCGCTGATCCCACCCAATTGTCCCCCTTTCTGCTTCCTTTTCACCCCTTATAAAAAAATTGTTTTCCTTCCCTCCATTCCTCGGGTCAAATCCCCGGTCCCCCTGCCCTGCTCATCTGCGCCGTGAATTCACAATTGATCTTACAGGCGTGAATAACAACATGGATTTCCTTCGCGATGCTTCGAGCCGCGTTCTCGAACCATGCATCTGCACCTCGCATCACTCGTCCCATGAATCAGTCCCCTTGGTGGCTACGATCCCGTCACCGGCAACATGGTAAACAAATAGCTCTACGCCGCTACCGTCTCCACCCGTTCTCCCAACGTCTCCATCGGGCAAGTCGTTTGCATGCAATCAAGCTAGCCCGATTTACCCGCCAGCTAGACGGAGATGTCTTCACCGTTTGAAGGACCTGACCCGACATCCTCCCCGGGCCCTCGTTGGCCCTCGTTGGCCCTCGTTGGGGTCCACATCTCACCCAGAAAGACATGTAATCACTCTGCTGCAGCGTGCGAGAATCATCAATCTCCGCATCCTGGCCGGCCGGCGCTTTTCTTTTTCCCTCTTCTCTGCACCATCACCGTCTTTCATCAGTGACAGCGCTTCCACCACTCTCATCTTTCACACCCAACAGTCTCTGCTCGCTTCCTAGTTTTGGCCCAATTCGCTCGTCAATAAAAGCCTCAGGCCAATCTCGTATCCATGATCCATGGAGCAATTGTGCTTACTCCCGCAGTTTCTTCCGCCCCGGCCGCCCAGCCTAGGCTATTCGCTTGAGCCCCCGCTGTGAGCCCTGCGCCGTGTGTCGACAGGGATCTCTTATCTCTATCCCTTTGGCATGCTTCCCAAACCCTTGCGCGAATGCGGGCTTCGCGTTCACCATACCTGAGCTGTGGGACACTCGCACCCAAGGGGCCGCAAAAATAGATCAATAACTACATCGCACTCCTCCAAGGGGCTGATCGAAATCTTCTCGTTCGTCTTCATGCTCGTATGCCCGACCCTAGACACCCTTCTTCTTCCGGCTGCAGATATCCTTATCCTTTGATATCCTATATGCAGTGTGTCACCCAGTTCTTCAGCCGCAGCACTCCATGTAGTTAGCCATATATTTTCTTGGTTCAAGGATGCGCCTGTAGCCCTGTTGATTTAGTTATTCGCATCTCTTCCGCCCCGCCCTGATCTACATTCACTTCCATTCTCATTTTGTGGGGTTCCGGCACGCCGCCCACTCGGTTCAACACTGTCACATCCCTTTCGCTCTCCATCGCAACGTCGCACTCAGTGCATGATTTTGAACCATGTCTGCCCGAGGAGCTAGGAGTAGGAAGGTGGCCGAGAAGAACATTGAAAAGCTGGAGAAGAAGGCTGCTGTTAAACAAAAGGCGCCTGTGCAGACGATACGAAAACCCACCGATGCCTTCGGAACTAATCCTCCTCCTGGACATCCTTTGAGGCAGCTCACCATTTCAAGTGATGTAAGTCGCGCGACGTCGACATCCCGGACCAGCTCGACGAGCGGCAGCAATGCAAGGCCATTATTCCACTCTGTCAACTCGCAGGATTCCGAACCGAAGCGGATGGGCAGGCCCAGGACATCCACAAGCGCTTCCAATTCTATATCGGACGCCGGATCGGGCTCCAAGGGCAATGAGAAAAATAAGTATGCAGCCAAGGGAAACAAGGAAACCAAAGCACCTCGAGGAAGAGGCGGTGGTGTGCCTGTCAAGAAGGCGATAGAGCCACCCGCGCCTCCACTATTCCGAGCCGAAACCTCCCTCGCGTATCCTACCACCAACTCGAAGACATGGATGAACTTTCGCATATGGGATGGTTCGAATCAAGGCGTGAAACCGTATGGTGGTTTTGACTTTGTATGTGCATGCTGTGCTTGGAGACGTGCCGGCTAACTGGGGAACAGGATGAACATATGCAGTCTGGGACGGTTCTGATTTATTTCAAAGAAGAGCAGGTAAATGAAGACCGTCCGGTTCCGCAGTTGCGAGCCGAATTCGAAGTGCTAGAGAACTGCGGCTCTACGTGGATCAACAATGCCTTGTTGTACGGTCGCCTCGAAGATGCCGATATTGAGGATGAGGAGTGGATGTACGAAGCCAGGCGACAGTCGTCACTATCTCCACAGTCCGTCTCCCCCAACTTCCCACGTCCACCGGGCGGGCGCATGCTTGGACCGACCTCTCCCTCGGGCCTGTCTTCACCGCCGTCCTTGCACATTGATCAGCAATACTGGGGCGTCCCTGGAGCTGGGTCTGCTTCCAGGGCAGATTACTACACCGACATGGATCCTTCGAGCGTGAATTCTCCACTATCTTACCAGCGAACAAGCCAACAGCATCCGACCCATGAGCTGTGGTTCACAGCCCCCGAGAGCTTGAAAACGCCGCAGGCACAGCGCTTGCATTTTGTTGCCGTGCGGAACTTCCTCGCAATGTTGCATGGCAAGCCCCTCGTGGGAGCGGACATGTTCGAAATGCTCACCACGCTCCATGCAGAGATACAGGTCATGTACGATCTCGATCACGACAACAACACACGAATGTCGTCGAGTGAACGGAGCGTGCAGATGATCATCAACTACCTAATCAAATACAAACTCGATGATGTGCGGCAGAGCATCAAACAAGCCTTGTGTTTATTGGCGTGGGCAGAACAAGACAACGTCAAGTGGAAGCAGGGCTATTTGGAGTGCTTTGTTCACTTGACAGGTGTCTTGAGTCCCCAGCTCGAGGAGGTTCCCGAATTCAAACGGCTTTCGCTCGTTACAAGGAGGAACCTCGGAATCGCAGCCAAGCAGCTGCAGCTTCGCATCATGGATGCAGAAGAGAAGCTGGGCCCGTTCGAATTCGACGACGTTTGGTTTGACCCTGCCAAGTCGGGCACTCACCCGGTTTTCCAGAGCTACCAAGCCTTCAAACAATTCTTGGTCAACTATTACACTGGCATTTACGGCAATTGGCCGCCGATGCAGGGAAAGAGCTGGCTGAACAGAAAGATCGCTCTGGACTTGCAGCACGACTTTGGCGCGCTGTACGACTACCTCGTCAACCGTGACGTGGTGTGGGATTCGCGGGAAGAGAGACCCGGCAAGAAGTGGCAGATGGTCAATCCCAAGTCGGAGGATTTCAGGGCCGATCGACCAGACCTGTCAGTCACCGACATGATTGTGACTTTTGACAACAAACATGGCTATCTTCACATCCCGCATCCGTACGCTCTTCTTCCTCGGGATATCCCGCAGGGTAAAGCAGCGCCGGTGAAGAAGAGCTTGTTCGGGCTGAAGAAGTCCAAGCCGGAAGCGACCAAGGACGCAAAAGCGCATTTGCAGCTGTCAATCATCTACAGCGACGCAACTAACATTGAAAAACTCGATGATTCTTTCAAAGGTTTGTTCATATCGAGACGGAAGATTTTCTACGTGGCCCACTACTAACATACCTCCAGGGAGTCCCCTAATTGACGCCTATGAAACCTTTGAACTCAGCACACCCCTCAAACCCAACACCACGCCCCGCGAAGCCCGTGTAGGCCGCTGGCTTCTGCTCTACCCCATCCTCCAATATCTCTCCACGATCTCTGTCGATTCCCTCACGCTCAAGTATACCGCTGGAGTGCGGTACTTCCTCAACGCGGACCTCAAACGACTGCCGGAGTGGGTGACCAACGGCCAAGCGGTCGTAGAGTCATCCGAGGACATGCAGAGGCGGAGCTGGTGCTGGAACCGCGGCTGGAGCGGCGAGAGGGCAAATATCAAGCCGGGCGCGCCGGTGGAATTAGATGGCGAGGGAGTCGAAAGGCCTCAACAGTTCGACAATGGGGAGATGGAGAGGAACGCTGAGACGATGAATATGCCCATGCACCAGCAAATGCAGATGCAAATGCAGGGAAACTCGATGCACGGCGGCGATTCTATGGAAGGAGGAGGGCCGATAGATCCAAGCGCGAGAAGAAACAGCAGAACGCAGATGCACATGCTGAATCCCGTGTCTTTGATTCCTCCGCCTCCATCTCCACATCCACCGTCATCGCCCCTCCCACCTCCTCCCTCCGCCCAACAGCAGCAACAGCAACAGCAACAGCGAGACCAACAACAACAACAGCAACTCCCACAATACACATCCTCCTCTGACCCCAACATCGCCCTCCAAAACGACATCCGCCGCATCAACGAGAAAATCGACTCCATCGGCCTCCAGCATCAACAACAGCAGCAACACTACCACTCCCAACATTTCCAACAACGTCGCCCTACGCGCGACCACGACCTCGACAAACTCAAAGGCCACCACGACGACTACGACTACTCGCCCACGCACACACCCGCACCCCAACAACCCCAACAGCACGGCAACCATGCACCAGGAGAACGCATAGATACTTCGTACCGCCTTACCGCCAGCGACTACGCGTCCCCCATCGACCACGAAGACGACTACGCCATCCAGCGCGAGCTGGAACGTGAACTCCAAAGCGAACGCGAGCAACAGCACCCCGGTGGGTACTCTTCTCCGCCGCCGCCGTTTACGAGCAACCCCGCGAGTCCGGCGTCACATCGCGAGCGGCACATGAGGGGGGATAGAGAAGTCGGAATGGGAAGTGGAAGTGGCGACTCGACGCCCAAGATCCCATCGAGGAGTCCGCTTCGGCCGCCGAGCGGGAGTTATATCAGCGCGAGGGGCGGATATGAGAGATACGACGGCCCTGGCGAGTCTACCCAACAGCCCCTCCAACCAGGCTTCCAAGGCGGAGGCGGAACGTACCACCACCACCACCACCACCAATACCAACACCACGATCGCGACCTCGACCCCGGAGTCGCCACGAGTCCCAGTTCGGCAGTAGGTCCATCCGCGAATTTCCCGCAGCGCATACAATCCCGCAACCTTCCCCCCATGGGCATGGCCTTGCCTATGGGTACGAGCGGCGGCGGCGGTGGTGGTGGTGGGTTGTCGGGAATCCATTCCCGTCTGCAGCATCACCACGGTCACTCGCAGCAACGCGGTGTCGCGGGAGGTCCTGCGGGGGGGAATGTAGCAGCGGGTCCGTTACCGCCTGGTGCGCGTCCTGGTGGGAGGATGGGGTATAGTGCGGGTGTTAAGGGGGCTGGTGGGGTGTGGAGAGGCTGAAGGGAGAGAGAGAGGTGTGTCTGTGTGTGTGTGTGTGGTGAGGATAGGGGAGGGGAGGGGAGATGGAGAGAATACCCAGGCTAGGCTTTGGAGGAGGTTTTTCGTTTCGTCTTTTTTTTTTGTTGTACGTATGTATCTAGGGAATAGTTTATTTTTTTTTTTTTCAAAGGGGAAATATATGGGGGTTAATAAGGAATTATGTTTTCTCATGTGTTTTTTTTTTTTTTTTTATATTTATAGGATCGTTTTTTTTTAAAAAAAAAAAAATTTTTTTCTTCTTGTTTTTTTCTTTAGTTTCTTCTTATGTAGTTACATAAGTGAAAAGGCTAAGGTAAGGTAAGGGCATGTAACTATACAAGGGCGATTTTTTTAAAAAAAAAATGTTATTAAATTAAAAAGGGGGTACTTTTCTTAACCTTTCTTTCTCTCTTCCTCCTCCCCCCTCTCTCTTTTTTTTTATGGTATATTAATAGTAAGGGTAAAAACTTTTTTTTCTTTCCTTTTTTCTACTTAACTTTTTTTGTCTATTTACCTCTTCCCCCCCCCCCCTCTACTCTCTTCCCTACTTATCTATCTATCTAATTATTTCCTCCCTTCCCCCTCTCCCCTCTCCCTTTTTCTTCTTTCCTCCCTTCTTCCCCCCCTTTCCTCCTTCCTATACTACCCAAGTATAATGCTCTTTCTCCTTCCCCTCTACACAATATAATATAATCTACTTAAAAAGAAACAAAACGTAAAAAGTAAGAAAGTAGTTAAGTCTAAATAGAAAGGAAAGGTAGGTGGGTAATAAAAGGTGTTTTTTTTTTTTAAGGGTGAGTGAGTGAGATAAAGGGGGGTTTTTTTTGGGTAGGGAGGGTAAGGGAAGGGAAGGGGAGGGGAGGGGGTAAGGGGGGAAGAGGGAAGAAGGGAGAGAGAGTGTGTGTGTGTTAAAAAGGGTAGCGTGGGTTATATAGATAGTTTAGTTTTGCTTAAGTAGTTAGTTAGGTTAGGGTAAAAAAGGAGGGAAGAGGGAGGAAAAGGAGGAGGGAGAGGAAAGTTAAATGTGTGTGAGAGAGGGTGGGAGAGTTAATTTCTCCGTGGTGAGTTATGTTTAGAGTAAGTCAAAAAGAAAAGAAAAGGGGATTAGGTGTGGTGATTTGTTAGAGACTCTGCCTTTTATTTCTTTTTTAGATTGTTGGCTAGAAAACTAAGTAGATGTGTAATCAATGATATAACTACAATGGTAGATGGGTAGGTAGGTAGGTGGGTAGTAGATGTCGAAGGATTGAGTGAGTGAGTGAGTGAGTGAGTGAGTGAGTGAGTGAGTGAGTGAGTGAGAGAGAGAAACAGATGGGTTTATAGCTTCGTGCCCAAGTTGACGTGGATAGCCTGGCAAATACGCGTTAGTCGATGTTTCAGAAAGAGAGTAAGTGGTATGGGTGAGAATAAGTCAGTTACGTACCTTTTTATTCGTATACGCCTCCAGACCCGCTTCCCCACACTCGCGTCCAATACCGCTCTGCTTGACACCTCCAAAGGGGACGCGGGTATCCGAGTCGTTGCTCGAGTTGATCCACACCATACCCGACTCAATCAAACGCGCGACACGGTGCGCCTTTGCGATGTTTTCGGTGAAGAGGGCGGCGCCTAGACCGTAGGTGGTGTCGTTTGCGCGACGGATGGCTTCTTCTTCGGTCTTGAAGGAGCTGATGACGACGAAGGGACCGAAGACTTCCTCGCGGTAGATCTTCATGTCGTCCTTGACGCCCGTGAAGATGGTGGGCGCGATGAAGAAGCCTTTGCCCCCGACGTCCTTGAAGGCTTCGCCGCCCGCGACGAGGTTCGCGCCTGCGGATTTGCCCGCGTCGATGTAGGATAGGACTCGGTCGAATTGCGCTTTGGTGACTTGGGGTCCTTGGAAGGTGTTGTCTTTGAACGGGTCTCCGACCACCGAGGCTTTGGCTACTTGTTCTTTGAAGAGTTCGATGAACTTGTCGTAGATGCCTTCTTGGACTAGGATACGCGAGGTCGCGGTGCATACTTGGCCTTGGTTGTACATGATGCCGATGTGCGACCACTTGACGGCCTGGTCCAGGTCACAGTCGTCGAAGACGATGTTTGGTGATTTGCCGCCTGTTTCGAGGGTGATGTTCTTCATGTTTATTGCGGCCATCTTCATGATTTCCTTTCCGGTGGCGGTGGATCCTGTGAAGGCGATCTTGTCGACGTCCAAGTGTTGGGCAAGCGCAGCTCCAGCGGTCCGGCCATAGCCGTTGATGATGTTGATGACGCCCGGGGGGAAGCCGGCTTTCTCGATCAGGGTAGCGAGGTAGAGTATAGAGAGGGGTGTTTGCTCGGCGGCCTTGATGACGATGGTGTTTCCGGTGCAGATGGCAGGTCCAATCTTCCAAGCCGCCATGGCAAGAGGGAAGTTCCAGGGGATGATCTGTCCGCATACACCGACGGGCTCGCGGACGACATAGGCCAGCTTGGTGGGGTTAGTGTTGATGACTTGTCCGTGGATCTTGTTTGCGTAGCCAGCATAGTACTTGATGCAATCGACCACGCCGGCCACGTCGTGATTCAAGGCAATCTGGTAGGGTTTGCCGTTGTCCCAGGTCTCAATGGTTGCGAGCGTCTCCTTGTGCTCGTCGATCAAGGAGGCAAACTTGAACATCAGGTCGCCTCGCTGAGTGGAATCCATGTCCCGCCATGTGGGGTCCTTGAACGCCTTCCGTGCCGCTGCTACGGCAATGTCGACATCTTCAGGACCGGCAGCGTAGACTGTGCAGATTTCCTTCTCATCACTGTGAGATGGGACGGTTAGTTGGGGTCAAGGGTGAGGTGGGTTCAAGCCAAATCAACATACCTGGGGTTTACCGTCGAGAGAGTTTCACCCGACTTGGAAGCGACAAACTCATTGTTGATGAATAAGCCCCTGGGCTGGGAGTACTTGCGGCCATTGGGGGCAGTCAGTTCAATGGTAAGGTCCGACATGATTCTGTGATGGATAGTGAAGGTCCTGATGAAGGAGAGGTTTTGAGAGCTGCGGGGGTTGCAGGCTTTATGCAGACGAGGAGTCAAAGAGGAGAATGGGAGAAGGTGGGATCGCAAAAAAGCCATCTCTACCTATTGGATATATGTGCCGGCCGGGAGAGGGGGACGCAGCTAGCTAGTGTTGTGGATTCGCTCGGGAGGCGGCACGTGATGTGGCATACGCCGCACTGTCGGGTGTTTTCACAATTAATTGCCAACGACGAATTTCCCCATTGGACGTCAACCCCGCCTCTGCCTCTGGATCTAGATAAGGGCCGTATCTGCCCGAAGGCTCGATAGACGCGACGAGGGAGTCGGCCTAAAGATGGTCCTTCCCCACCCTTCCCGTCGTGTCGTGCAACTGATCCTTTGTTTGATTAGTTATAAAAGGAGCCTGGGTTGCATCTTTTTTGCATATTTTTTGCTTCATCTGCCCAATGAACTTCCTGTCGCACGGTATTTAAGACCAATTAACTAGATGTAGCGTATGATAGCAAGGGTTTGAGCAACTGTGGAGACATGCAGATATGTCACTTAGGAGTCATCGTACACGTTCAGCCCCACGCCATCCAGGGTAGTTTACCATGATTTGTTGGGCACCATAACGAATCACCATCCGTTGTGATATCTGCTGGAACAATTTCCGAGACAATTGAGGAGAGACAGAAGAGCGTGGATACGAATTGAAGCCATGAATTGAACATTGAGTGTTCCATGACGCAGGCAGCTACCCCGCCACCCACGTAAGGTAGCTAGCTTCCACGAACCGCCTGCCCCACCTGAGCTTTTCTCCCACCACCATCGATGATCCTCCTACACAAACAAACACCACAATCCCGAATCAAAACACCACACACATCCCACCGCCACCACCGCCAATGGCCATGGACATGGACCCGCCCATCAGCCCAACGGCCCAAAATCCCCCTGATGCCCAGATCGATCACGCCGCCTCACTGACATACTGGAATTCCGTCTCCGCTGACACCACAGGCATGCTAGGCGGATTTCCGCAGACGTCGCGCATCGACCTGCAAGGCTCGTCCAACTTCCTAGCCAAACTCCGCCGCGCCGCCAGACCATCTCCGTCCGGTACCGCCGGCGCGTCGCTACCGCGCTTGAACCGCGTCGCTGATTGCGGGGCGGGCGTGGGTCGCGTCACCAACGGATTTCTGAGGAACGTGGCCGACACGGTCGACGTCGTCGAGCCCGTCGTCAAGTTCACAGACGCAATCGCTCGCGACGGCGACAACAACAACACCCATGATAGCAGTAGGAAAGAAGAAGACACACCGCGAGGCCGAATCGGCGAGATTATCAATCTGGGACTGCAGGATTGGCATCCTTCCCCAAACACATACGACCTCATCTGGAACCAGTGGTGTCTAGGCCACCTCACCGACGCGCAACTCGTCGAATACCTCGTACGGTGTAAAGCTGGGCTGGTGCAAGGCTCGTCCGCCACGCCGGCGTGGATCGTCGTCAAGGAGAACATGTCGACGGATGCATGGAAGAGGGATATCTACGACGAGGTCGATTCGAGCGTCACGCGGTCGGACGAGAAGTTTCGCGACTTGTTTAAGAAGGCTGGGTTAAAGGTCGTTGCGGCGGATCTGCAGAGGGGGTTCCCTAGGGATTTGTTCCCCGTGCGCATGTATGCTTTGAGGCCTGAATGATGTTGATTGCTGTTTTGGTTTTTTATGAGCATGTTTTTTCAAGGTTCTGCATCGCTCTGTTTTTTTTTTTTTTTTTTTTTTTTTTTTTTTTTTTTTTTTTTTTTCTTTTTTCTCTCTTTTCAATGGATTAATTGGGAATGATTGGGATTTAGGTTAAGAGAGAAAAACCCGTTTTTTTATATATATACCCTGGGTAGTTTAGTTGGTTGTTGGGGCCGTTCCGCATACATACATACATAACATACGCTTTTGAGAAGAATCAAAACCTCGAGGAACTGAAAAAAAAAGTCAACAAACACTCCATTGCACTCTGAAACCCCTCCCCGAAATTTGAAATGCTTTTTCATCCTAGACGGAAATTATGCAGACGAACGAACGAAGGAATACACGACTCTCTATACCTTAAACCCCACTCCCTCTGAACGCCCATACACCTCCCATCCAAAACGCAAACAGAAACCCTCAAACCCATCCTACTGTGCAGCAACCCCCGCAACCGGCGCCCCGGTCATCATGAACCGCTGCAAAGCCTCAAGCGGCATAAGCGGCTGCGCAACCACACCCTTCGCTTTTGCCGTCGCTGACGCTGCTCCTCCTCCTCCAACTCCAGTACCATTCCCACCATTCCCACCCACCCCGCCCACACCACCACCCCCAACAACATCCTCCATCTCCTCATCCTCCTCATCCGCCTCACTCCCCGCCCCAGGACCCACATTCGCCATCTCATCCTCGACAATCCCCGCCACCGTCCCCCAAAGCTCCGCAATCTGATCCTCATCCAACACGCCCTCCCCCCTCTTCACCCTTCCCCCAACCCCCTCGTCCTCGTCCTCCTCGCCCTCCTCCTCACCCACCACCCTCGTCGCCTCAACCCCCCACTCCCCCGGCACATGCGCGAATTCCGCGGCTTTGGCGATGCGCGAAGTCACCCAGTCGGCGTCGTGCGGCTCCGGCATTTTCCGCAGGTGCGACATGGCGACGGTGAAGAGCTGCGCGTCGTTGACGGGGTACGGGCTGATGGGGTAGGCGTGTAAGCTGGCGAAGAGCTTGGTTGTCGTTGCGTCGTCGTGGAGGAGCGTGTGGATTGAGGTTAGGAGTTGCGTTACTGTTGCTGTGCTGCGTTGGATTGTTGGCCTGTTTGGCCGGAGGGAGAGAAGTTAGTTTTGATTGGTGTGGGTTTGAATGTATGTGGAATGTGGAAAGGTGTGGTGGGTGGATTGTATGGACGGATGGATGGATGTATGGAGGTATGGACATTGTGACTTTTTCGACCATTGGGGAAATAAATGCAAATAGAAGTCGAGAAAACAATGCCTGTCCCCTTTGCACTTGTCTTTTCTTCTAGTTCTTTGTGGAGTGGAATGGTATAGTGGAAAAGTTGCAGAGATGGACCACAAGAGGTCAACAAAAAAAAAAAAAAAAAAAAAAATAGAAACAAGTCTTTCTCACCAATCAGGCGGCGTGTGCGAATTCGCCATCTCCATCTTCATGACCTCCAACTGATACACCAGCGGCATGAGTCGCGAGCGCAGCGTATTCAGCGCCGCCATTTCCGCGGGCCCTAGCCGGCCGACCGTCGACGTCGACGTAGACTCGGGCGCATTATTTGGCTTCTGGCTCATTTTTTTCCCCCGCGCGCGAGAGAGAGAGAGACGAAAAATGCGTTTTTTTTTCTTGATCAAGTCTGAGTAGTTGTGGAAAGGGCTGAGGTTGGTCGTGGTTGTTCAAAGGGAGATGTAGTTAGTGGACGGTGCTGGAAGACGATTGGTGAGCGAGCTTGTGGTTGGATGACGGGAGCGGTTGGTTTATCGATAAGAGCTCCAGTGCCTTGGCATGCAGGGCGGTTCGTTTGTGGGGGCGTTGTTAACATCAACGTCAGGTCTCCTCTCTCACCGACGAGTATTTTTAAAAAAAGGGGTTTTTTTAGGTGCGCACTTGTACGGTTGGAAAATAGAAAATAGGTGAATAATAAAGAGGTGCTTGAAATATGAATCAATGACAGGTGCAATACTGGGTTCAAGGTTGGCCAATCCTTTTGCATTGAGGCTCGAACTCAGAGAGAGACCTATGGGAGTTAGGAGGAACGGTTCCCGGGGAGCCCTTATGTAGATGTCTATGTATGACTATAACATCCATTGATATGTTCATGTTCCTCAATTTAAGTTGGGGAGACGGTTTCTTGGCACCCCCATGTAGCTATGACCGTAGCATGCACCGAAGCGATCAATTACCAACTATGGCTTCTGGAATCACTCAGTCTGCCACGACGCAAATGTCAATCCTACATGTGGAAGCCTGGACTTGACCGGTTCCAATTGCGGCTTAGCTTGAGACTCCGACAGACTTCACGCTGCCTGCTCTATTGTCCGCTATTGTCCGCAGCTGCGTACTACACTCTGGTGAAAAAACATTTTTTTGGCAAAAATAACAATACTCGATATTTGGTTCTAGAATTGCTCCACAATACAAAAATAGCCACCCGAAAATACAGCAGTCAAAATTAGGTGTCACTCCATATTGCGCGCCACTCACCACTCACCACTCACCACTCATCAATCACCAATCACCAATTACCAATCACCACCCCAGAAAGAGACAAAATAAAAGTGGGTCCGTATTGTGCTATTGTCCAACTGACACAATAGTTTCATCGAGTTACCATGGCCAGCTATTGTCCACAACCCTCACCTGCACCCTCTGACGACACAATGGACAGGCTCGTGCGGTCACCACCCGTCGGGTATAAATGCTCCCCTCCCCCCAAATCCCACAACCTCCCTCTTACACACTTGCCTTCAAACATTTCTCCTACCAACATCTTAGACTACCTTCTGTTGAGCAGCTTTCCATTCTCCATCTACAGCATTTCCAACCGCACTATCACCGCCGCTCAGCCCACGATGTCTACTCCCAACACTCCCTCCTTCAACTTCAACGGCCTCCCCACGGAGCTCAAAACCAAGATCCTCGAGCACAATATCTGCGACTACGATACCTACTTCAAAGTCTCGCGGCAGGTCCGCAACATCACCGTGGGCCTCAGCTTCCGTGACGTCGTCCAACTAACCTGGGCCCACCCATCCGACCTGCGCCGCGACGTCATCAAAACCTCCAAGAAGAGCCTCATGGCCGTCCCCATAGCATCCTTCGACAATCAATCTTTCACCCTCTACGCGCGCTTCCCCACGCAGCACCCGCACCTGTCTCCTTACGCCACCTTCAAGCACGCGATCCGCAAGGCAACCCTCGCTTTCGACTTCCGCACCTACATCCATTTCTTCAAAATCAACTCGTCCGGCTGGCTCACGGACCCTGAACGCGGCTTGCTCACGAGGCCTGAACGCGCCCTCGTCAACGTCGACCACCTCACCACCCAACTCTCCTCCCTCAAACACCTCACCATCATCCTCCCCCCTTACCGCCCCGTCGTCTCCGACAAATCCCGCGACCACTTCCGCATCTTCGACGCCCTCGACCCTTGCTACCGCGCCCTCCACCGCGAAATCTACACCGCGATCGCAAACTCCCTGACCTCCATCCCCGACGTGATCGTAAAAGGCTTCATCGACGCAAACGAGGAAGCTACCTACCTCCGTCTCCGCGAAGCCGCTCTGAACAAGGCAATCAAGCTCACCCCCGAGGACCTCGACGAACTCTACGCCGACGACAACGGCGGCGGTATTCAACTTTCCCCCGTCGAAGCCTTCGTTGATACGCGCCACATGCCGCGTGTTTGGAAGAATTGGAAGGCTCCTAGGTGTGTCTGCGAAGTGCCCTGCGCGCCCATTTTTCAGGGCTTGACGGAGCGTGAGTGTGAGGATTTTGTGAGGCGCCATGAGGATATGGCTGTGAAAGATCGGGCTAGGAAAGCTGCTGCGAAGGAGGCTAGGAAGATCAAGGAAGCGGAGGAGGCGGCGGCCTTGCAGGCGGCGATGGCTGCGCAGGCGGCGGCGGTGGGTTTTGATGAGGTTCTTTAGGGAGATGTCTGATTGACCTCCTTACTCATGGATTTTCTTTCCTTTTGGTTTTTGTGGTTTCCATTTGTTCTTTGGGGTTTGATTTTCCATTTGCTTTTTGCTTTTTGCTTTTTGCATCTTTTCCGGGGGGAAAAACACTGGATTGATTCACTGGATAACTTCCCCACTGAATCCAAACTTGCATACACGGACGGCACTGAATTGCCTATTGTATCAGGAAATTATCATCTCCTCTCACGATGAAAGCCTTCAAGTATATCTTACAAAACAAAAACTAGCTAAAAATTGATACCAAAAAAAATTCAAACAAAAAACTCAAAACAAAAACAGTCCCATATCGCTGTCTTGCGCATGATGCCATTATAATCTTCTACGCTGCCTAAATAAGTCCCCAACTTCATCTTTCAACCCCAACCAACCTACACAACATCATCACCCCCCTCTCTAATCCCCAGCACCTTATCCTTTCCCCCCCAACTCGTCGCGCGCGCCCGCTCGCGCGCAGTTACCATTTCTAAAAATTTAAAAAGACGTTTTATTATAAGTTGTACTATACCTTACCTTCCCTTACCTTCCCTCTTCCCCTATACACACGCCCATCCCTATTTCCTATCCTTTTCTTTCCCCTCTTTCCCCCATTACAATATATTTTAAATATAAAGCCATACACGTAGGTACGTACTGCTGAACGCGTGCGAGCGCGCGATAGGTTGAGATGGGGTTTTCTTAGATGGGCGATAAAGACAGGTAGGCAGGACCTTAATGGGGAGAAGGGAAACACGTGTGTAAGGATTGATTGGGGGGTATTAAGGGTGTTTGTATTGATGGGTTGGGAGAAAGGGTTAGAGAGTTGCAGGACAGTGTTGGTGCTGACACCGTTGTGATTTTTTGGGTTCTGGGTGGCCTCGCTTTGTTAGTTTATACACTCATTTTAGGTATATATATTTTTTTTGGTTTAGGTCTGATACCTCTCCCATAAATGTCACTTTTATTAAAAAACATATAGGTTGAAAGGCGTTAGAGAGTTGAACACCGAACTTATAAGCATGTCCACTTTTAAGCCTATACTACTCTCGTGGTCGGGCATAAATAGTATGTACAGTGGGGGTAATTAGTGTCTATATCAAGTGCCCGACGACTCTAATTGCGTCTTCTGTGAGGTCCACAGATTTTATGTCTCCCGTATTATACCGAATAATGGCTCCTATCTTGATACAGCTTCTGATATCGACTCCCGCTCCGTGCTTTGGTCTCTGTCCACTTCATATACCGTCGTTTTTCGAATCGCCGTCCGCGAATCCGAGTCATTGAACTCTCCGTCTATGCGCGTCTCATCGAGATTGATATCTGCGGATCGGAATCTGCTCCCCTTGCCACTCCTCGAGGTGGCTCGTATATATCCAGGAGTGTGACGACCCGAGGATCTCTGGCCACTGGAACCATTGATGCGCTCGACCCATGATCGGGGTAATAATGTTACCATTGTAGGGATGCAAGCGCAGAGAAGACCGACAGCGGCCTCGACAGTGGACCATACGATGGGTGGGAAGAAATCCCAAGTAGGATCGGCCGTTCCAAGGTCTATAAGTTCCGCGAGGCGGACGATGGAGAATGCGGTCTCTCTGTTGATAGCCATAGTCAGCGATGATGTTATGTTTGAAAGACCAGCGCTTTGAATATGGTCCTGCTCTTGCGTACTCTTGCGCCGGCACAGACACTTTCGCTCCACTCCTAATTTGCGACCATTAGTGGTGAAAGGCAAACTTACCCAACACCCAGCGCCAGGACTCCCATAACCAAAGTCCTCTTGCGCCAAGAAAGACGCAACTGCCATATCATGTACATCGGCGCCGTGAGGATCAAGAAGTCCAGAATTACGTTGGGCGTATTCGTTCCAATTAGGAATTCGCGCAAGTCGACGCACATCGATCGGTCGCTCATTGGATTCCATGTTTCGCGGATGGGGTCGCATTGGAAAATGGAGCCGAAGAGGGTGGCTAAAGCCCAAGCCACTGTGGTAGCCATGATGCCATAGTTGTAATACCTAAACCACCTGTGGATGCCGAATATACGGATGTAGAGGCAGCAGAGCGAGCATTTGATCGGGCCGATATAGAAGGGATACATCAGCTCAACAGCATAGATGTACTTCAGGAACCATTCCATGGTGCTGGCAGGCTTCTGTTGAAGCACCCACAGGAGATGTCGGCCTGCACCGAAGTACACGCCAATGAAGTTCGCGATACATGTTAAGGTGAAAGGGATCTTTACGCAACTTGTTGGTGTTAACTCCAAAATGTGCGAGAAAAGGACAGCGTACCCAGGCGAAAAGAACTAGATAATCATCCCACCAAAGCGGGTTTCCTGCCTTGCGACGAGCTACTACTCGCAAAGCTACACCAACCGTACCAATCAATAAAAGAATACTACACACAAGTCAGTATAACGAATTACTGTGTAGTACAGTTTTGAGTCAAAAGGAGATCCTGAAGCCCTGCGCAGAGCAAGGAATACATACACAACGCTGGCGATGATATTTGGGGCTCTGGACTCATCCAGATCAAAATCCGGAGGTAAATTTGGCAACGACATTTTAGAATGAATACAGTTAACCCTTCGGAAGCCGTTGAGATTTGTACTGGTTGTTTTCAGGGACTCTTTCTAAAACGAAGGACCTTCCTCATTTGGAGATTAACGCTTTCGCCCAGGGTAAAACAGCAAGTGTCTGATAGGATGGATGATATTACATCAAAACAGGTTAAAAGTATTGGTTTCGATTCCTTAGCGGCGTTGTGACATGTACTGTGGTTTTCACCTAAAGTTTTGTATCTTGGCGTTAGATGGCAGGGGGATAGCGAGGGGGCTTTGGCTTATGCTCTGTCCCATACAAAGGATAGTCTTAGATTGAAATATAGGTATTTTACTCGTAAATTTGACTAGTTTTAACTATTTTTAATTATTTATATGCCCTCCTTAGGCATTGTTTACAGCTTAGCACCTTACCTAGTATAATTACCTAGTAATTTATAAGGAGGATAGGTGGCTCGAGTTCTGAATTGAATCTTCTAGTTATAAGCCCTCCCCTGTCGCCAAGATACAAAACTTTAGGTGAAAACCACAGTATTGCATTCGCATTCGACTCAACCGCACCCATGCATGTCTTCTTCCAATGACGTGCTAGCAATCCTGAGGGGCGGGAAGTGATGTCGGGTAGAGTACCAGGGGCTATATTCACACACACCACAGTAGATACAGAAATCAAATGTTGCAATGCCTTCTTAAAAATCTTACCGGCACCCCACAGCTTCTCCGCAATAAGCTGCGGTGCGTGGAGTTCTCACGAACTGTCACGTCCCGGCGTATCATCCCTCTGTATGTGCCATTCGCTCAAGAGGCTAAACGGCATCTTGGCGCCAGCTAGTCCCTGAAATTTATGCTGTTGAACGGCACGGTCCGTAGTGGCCGTCATGTCACGCCACTCCACACCGCGCCGCGTCAGAGTACGAGCGTTGGTCGTTCGACATTCCAACCTCCGAGGCCGCCTTCGGGCCTTTATATACGGGCTAGACGGTTTTATCAGATTCCCATCTTGGGCTTGCACCCAGGAGCACAAGACTGCACCAGGGGACTAATTTTTCACGCCCTGCCTCCAAAGGAAAGCTACCCACTTCTTCACACTTGGGTACATCACGTCGTAATGGCACTCACCAGCACTCTCCTCGTGTATGGTCTCGTGGCTGTCGCGTGGTACACACTATACGGTGTATTTTGGCGGCTCTTCCTGTCCCCGATCGCTAAGTTCCCTGGACCCAAATTGGCAGCTGTGACCTTTTGGTATGAATTCTATCACGATGTAGTAAGAGGTGGACAGTATGTTTACGAGATTGAGAAAATGCACCAACAATATGGTAGTAACTCTTCCAATGTAGCGCACAGGAGTTTGGCTCACACGCGCAACACAGGACCTATTGTCCGTATCAACCCATACGAGCTCAGCGTCAACGATACAGACCTGGCGTTCATAAACAAACTATACCCGTCTGTAGGAGTAAGCGTGGACAAGTTTTGGTGGTCTGCAGGTGAGCCGTCCTTGAAAGAAATCGCCTCCACTTATGGCATATTCTTACTGAGCTCAGGAATGTTTGGCAACATTGAAATGACATTTGGAACAATACCACATCACCTCCATAAGCTTCGCCGCGCAGCATTCGGCAAATTCTTCTCTCCGACCTATGTTCGTCGGCTTGAGCCAGAACTCAAAGACCTCGTCAATTTGATGATAAGCAAGATCACCGAGGGAATCGAAGCAGGCAAACAAGTCAACCTCGTCCACGCATTCTCGGCGTTGACTCAAGATGTTATTACCGAGTACTGCTTCTCAAATCGCCGACGTGTTCTCGATGAGGAGAACTTTGCCCCTCATTGGTACGAATGGATGCAGATTCAATGTACCTTCACGCCCGTGTAAGTCGGCATAGACCTACCGACATAAGCAGTCCTAGCTCACCATCATTTAGGATTAAACAGTTTCCCAATCTGCTTCCAGTACTGAACATGTTACCTGATTGGTGGGTTAAGATGACTGATCAGGCTGTTTGGTTCCTTCGGCTACAAGACAAGAGCTACCGCAAAGATGTCCGCGCCGTCATGCAAGGAGGTGACCATGACAAAACCAGCCATGTTACCATCTTCCACGAGATCCTCAATGACCCCGACCTTCCAGAATCCGAGAAGACGGAGGACCGTATGACAGCAGAAGCCGGATCGTTCGTCGGCGCCGGGACGTTGACCAGCGCGCATATGCTCACCCTGACTTCCTTCTTCGTATTGAGCAATCCCGACATCATGGAGAAGCTGCTCGCCGAGCTGAAGACTGTGATGCCCACTCCAACATCTACTCCTGACCAACAGGTGCTCGAAGCTCTCCCTTACCTCAATGCTGTCATGGATGAAGGCCTGAGGTTAAGCTACGGTTCTATGCATCGACTATCACGAAGTCACCCCACTGAGAGCCTCAATTATAAAGGATGGGTGATTCCTCCTGGCACACCTGTCGGCTATTGCGCATATCTAGTACACACGAATGCTGACATATTTGAGGATCCACATGCATTCAAACCACAGCGCTGGTTGAACCTCAATGATAGGTACGTACCTGAGGTATAGGTCTACAGCGATCCACAAGTCATCCTTTGATTTGTCGTTCTGTACCAGATCCGATCATGCCAGGATAATCAAGGTTGTGTAGAGGCAAATGCTAATTATGTCTTAACAGCGAGCGCCAGCGGAAGCATTCTTACTTGCTCAACTTTGGAAAAGGAAGTCGACAATGCGTGGGCATGCGTTTAGCATACGCCGAGCTTTACTTGGCCCTCGCATACTTATTTCGCCGCTTGGGCGACCGCCTTCAGCTGTACGACACTGAGTACGACCGCGATATCGCGTATGTCCAGGACTACTTCATCCCAGCTCCAAGTAAGCAAAGCCGGGGCTGTCGTGTAGTTGCGAAGAAACTATGATTGGTCGGCTGGAGAGACTTGAGTTCGATATTCTGGTGTACGTGGGGGTTCCGCAAGACTGCATCCATAGGATCCTATCTGGTAGGCTAGCACGCATAACAAGTGGAATGACGGGAGTAGTTTTCCAATATATTTTATCATAAAGGCTTGTGATCCGCGGCTTTTCTAGTCTCCCACTATGGACAGCCCATTCATGCAATTCACACCCCCTGTGTGTTTTTGGTTATGCGGGTGGCCCGCCTTTTCAGTTAGTTTTTTTTTGTTCGGGTCTAACATGTCTAAAAGCTGATCTCTAAAACAGGTCGAGGAGTCGAACTCGTTTAATCACTGATAATAACTGTGCCTGAAGTATGACATGGCTCCTAGTAAGTAAATGTGGCACAACTCGCAACGAAGAATTTTTTAAGCGTTCTCTCAAGGTAGAAAGCTCTAACCCCGCCATTTAATTTCCACTATACATATCTGTGTATTACCAGGAGGCCTCCGCACTGCGCTGAGCTCGAAACGGCTGTCAGCTTCTTCCAGAAGACGCTCAAAGTCCACGCGACGACGTTCCAGAGCGTTGTACAATGCACACATGATAATGTCTGCCTGGAAGCCGTATCTTGTAGATAAATCCTTCACCGGGCCATTCTCTAGAATATACTCATAGATGAGAATTCTTGAACCCGGTTGCATAGCTGACCGAAGAGCTTGAAGTATCTTGATGCAATATTTGTCACTCCAGTTGTGAGTTATGAACCGTAGGAAGAAGGCTACAGGGGCTCTATCCCTTTCAGGTTGTCGCTCGAAGAAGCTGTGTGCTGCAAATTCCACACGGTCTTTCAGATCCTCCGGCACTTGATTCTTAGCAACTTCGACAACTTTTGGCAGATCCTGGACCAGGAATTTGAGGTGCTTGGTTTCGCGTGCGAGAAAATAACTAATTTGGCCATGGCCGCCCCCCACATCGACCATGAGCGACCCAGGATAGTCGAAGTCACTTGCTTTCCAATCGTAGGCTGCTGTCAAGTGTCGCATATCCCAAGAATCGCCCCTGGTATAAAACCCCATTGCGCTGCCAAATCGGCGACCGCGTTCTAGTTCCACAGCGAATAGGTCATAAATGGCGAGATCGGTTGAGTTCTCGAGGCTGAAAGCAGATTTGGTCTGCTCAGCGACGTCTTGTCCGAAAGTGTCCCAGCACTTCGATATTTTCAACGCAGCAGGGGCCACTTCTTCGAGCTGGAATCCAACAGCATCATATAACTGCTTGTCTGTTACCAATGCTCGCGATGAGCTGTACATGTAAGCATAGCACATGCATCTTCTAAAAATTCTACATACGCGGTGTGGAAGACACGGCCAGTCTTAACATCCTCATCGAAGATATTGCTGCCTATGCTAGCACGGATAAAACGTCGGCAGAGATTCGGCTCAAGCCCCGAGAATTTTGAAATTTCGTCGTAGGAGGCGTCACCCTCGAGTGGCACTGCGCTGGCGAGTTTGTAATGGTATATGACTTGCAAAGGCACTGCGTCCGTCCACTGTGTGATGTGAAAGACACATTAGATTGAGTTCTACAAAGGTTCCAACACACACTCACGCTCATTGCGACATCTATCGTTTGCATAACTGCCCCACGCATCAACTTTCTAAGATCATTGCTTGCGTTGGCCAAGGACGACCGCAAGTCTTGCATTTCGGCAGGCAAACCATCCAGAGGGTCTACATCGAACGAAGGATACGGTAACCCGTGTCCTTCTAGAAAGGCGTCGAGCTTCTTGGCCTGGGTCAGGATCGCCTCCGCCCTTGCGGTGAGGGAAGTCATTTGAGTTAGAAGTTTGATAGAAGACGAGAAACTTGATAGAATACAATGTGCAATGTAGAACAACTAGAATAGTAGGCAATAGCGCGACTCCGGTAAGGGATATACTCTCCATGATGACAAACGAGCCGACTATGTTCCGCGTGCGGAGGAAATTAGGCGAGAAGACTGTGCCGTCTACTTATTATCTGCTGAAACATCAATGCAGCTCGGCATTTCATACCGTCGTTCTAACGCCGTTATCGGAGTCCGAAGAGATAGATGTAACCCTCAGCCAGGGAGATTAGAAAGAAGAGACCGTAAGGACTTAGCTGAGCCTACATAGTTGCCTAGCCATGTCACACCGCATACAATGTGGGGCTCAGGTGGTCTGATAGTGATATCTCCTTCCATCAAGCTCTTCGTTTTTCAAGCTCTTCACCTAAGCTGCCGAACGAAGCGACTTTCTTCTCTAACAGTATCTCTCGGTTCCAAAGGAAAAGATCCGCAAGAGCTACCACTATGTTTGCACACATTGACAAATCAGATGAGATTATTTACTATGGCGATCAGTCTATAACCGGTGAAGATTCTCTGAAACATCTTCTGGAAGAGAGTCGAAATTCAGTTGTACTTGCCCAGTTCCTCCAGCGAGCTTTCGAAAAATTGCAACTCGAGGCGACAAGTTGTGTACACTCAGAGGTATTGGGACGAAACTTGGAAGAACTCATTCAACAATCAAGTAGGCCTACGGATAATCATGTCGTAATTGGGACGGTTGCAAGCCTGGTTGGACAGTTAGGCTGGACGATCGTGTAAGTGCTACTCTCGTGCCCAATTGTCAAACAAACACTCCTCTTCAGCCTGTCGGACAGTCCATTGGGATACACGATTGCATATCGGATAGAAATCCATATCATGATATGATATATGCGTACTGACATTTTTAACATACACCGTCATCATCATGTCGAGTCATGGCATAATCATGCAGGTTCTACGATTTATGGAGTATGTACGGGCAGCTTAGCTGCGATTGCTGCTGCTGCAGCTCGCTCAGACGTTGACTTCGTGGATCTTGCCCTAGAGTGTCTTAGCGTAGCTTTCCGTCTAGCAGTCAAGGTGGCGCAAAGAAGTTCCGCTATTGATACGGCCTCGGACCCCTGGGCCATAGCTGTCCCCACGATATCCAGGTATGAGGCTGATCATGTTGTCAAAAAATTCAATGAATCCAAGGTAAGTCTGTACTAACGAGCGGGTGTGTACTTTTGAGCGTGTAAGAACCACTCAGTCTGTCTTGCAAAACTCAAATTGATGGTCCGCATTCCAACGGTATCGACTTGTCAAATTTTAAGTCGTCCCCAAGACTAATCTATGCTTTTCTCAGCTGTGTATCTCATTTTCTAACATCATACAGGAATTCTCCACCCACAGAGCGGTATATATCAGCGCCTACTCCGTCAATGGGGTCACGTTAAGTGGGCCACCAAAGTCATTGCAGAGTTTAGTCACATCTGCTTCGATGAAATCGTATCAAACCGTGTCCCTTCCAATCTATGGCTTGTTCCATGCATCGCACCTCCCAGCCCCAGATATCGCATCGATAATTGGTCACTCGGAACTATGGAGTCGTACGCTGCATGCTCCCTCCTCAAATTCCTTGGTGCTTCCACACTTTTCCTCAAATTTCGACGGGACAGTGTATGAATTGCTATCGAATACGATTTTCAACATTCTGCAGATGCCTGTGGACTTTGACTCACTTATTTGCGACCTCAAAGCCAAAAATACGTCTACTTCTGGCTTTCAGATGACTACGCTTGGTCCAGCCAATTGTGGTTACCTGAAAAACGCCCTTGGACTCGATCGCGTGAGAGTCTTCGGTGCAGATCTTCCCTCACAGTCTGCGAAGGACGATTACACAAACGCAATCGCTATCACAGGCATGGGCTTTCGATTACCAGAAGCACACAATACGCAGGAGCTCTGGGATATCCTTATGGAGGGACGAGACCTGCATCGCCAAATTCCCAAGGAGCGTTTCGATGTGTCAACTCACTATGATCCTACTGGGGAGATACCAAACACCTCAGTGACGCAGTGGGGCTGTTTCGATGATCATGTAGGGGACTTTGATCTCTCCCTGTTTCGAATGTCCCCTCGTGAAGCTTTACAGACAGATCCTGCCCATCGTCTCATGCTGATAACCGCTTACGAAGCGCTTGAAAGTGAGTGAAATAAGATTTCATATTCTGTAATCGCCACGATAATGCTGTGTTTCGTTGTATTCTACTTTCTCTCGATCAGGCCTCTGGTGTGTTCAACGATTTAAAGCAGCATCTTCAGTTCCTCGATACTTTTTCTTGAACGCATTTGAGCAACATATGGACTGACTTGTACACGCAAAGGTTCGGGCTACTACGATGATAAAGGTCGCCGTCGAGCAAAGGTTGGTACCTTCTATGGTCAAGCCGGAGATGACTACTGCCGATCAAATGCAGCTCAAAACATCGACACAAACTATATCACTGGTGGTATTCGGGCATTCGGACCTGGTCGCGTAGGTTATTACTTTGGTTGGGAAGGACCAAGTATGAGTATCGATACTGCCTGTTCGTCGAGCGCTGTCGCAATCAATCAGGCCTGCTCTAGCCTTCTTCTGCGTGAGTCGGATATGGCTCTTGCGGGCGGCGCGAACCTTTTAACCAATTCGGATTATTTTGCTGGCCTCAGTCGGGCCAAATTCGTGTCCTCTACTGGACCTTGCAAGACTCTCGATGAGACCGCAGATGGATACTGTAGAGCAGATGGCGTAGCATCCGTCGTACTCAAGCGATATTCGGATGCCATACGCGACAAGGACAACATTCTCGGCGTGATACGATCTATCGAGACAAATCACGCAGGAAGTGCCATCTCCATTACTCAGTAAGTATATCAAGGCTTTGACTAAGCAAGGCTTTGACTAAGCCCGCCAAACTTTGCTGCATCTTCATTTTTCTGTCGAGTTCTCCTAACAGTTATTCCTAGCCCAGACGCCAACAGTCAGTATGCTTTATTTCACAGTGTTCTCACGAAGGCTGGAATAAATGCCTACGACGTTGATCATATAGAAATGCATGGTACGGGAACACAGGCAGGAGACCTTGCGGAGACTTCATCAATCGCAAGGTTGCTAGATCAAACCGGAGGGAGACGACGGCCCTCCGATCATCCTCTCACTATTGCTTCTGTCAAACCGAACGTAGGGCACTCCGAAGCTGCGTCGGGAGTGACGTCGCTTATCAAAGCTATTCTCATGATGGAAAGAAAATGGGTGCCTCGACACATAGGCATCAAGACAAGGTTTGTAAATTCTCAGTTTTCCGTCATCTCGATGTCTTGGACAAGATGAGGCACGATCAAATCCACCTCCAATGTCTTCCGTTAAACTGACCCTACCCGACAGATACAACCCGAAGCTACCACTGCTGGTCGACCAAGGCATTGAGCCCGTGCTAGAGAACCGACCATTTATCCCCGTCACGGATAAGCGGAAGGTGCTCGTCAACAACTTCAACGCAACTGGAGGCTCTACCGCATTGTTACTTGAAGAACACAGTAACCCGGATGTGCAGGGAGTCGATCCTCGAGGGCACTATCCCATTGTACTTTCGGCGGCAACTTCTGGATCTCTGAGGCGAAGTATTGAGCGGCTCTTGACGCATCTCAAAGCGCACAGCGAAACTGACCTTGCTTCGCTATCTTATACGCTGACTGCGCGACGGCTGTACGTGTTTCCTATCAACTCCGTCAATATAGGATAGCCTTCGTGTGGCTCTAAGTTACTAGGGCAAACCTACATTACTAGACAATTCGCTAACTTGGAGACGCAATTTAGACATCATTCCCACGGTTTTGGATGTGTTGCCGATCGAGTCCCTGCACTGATTCAGCAACTGGAATCAGAGGTCTCAGCGACGACTCCGGCTCGATCGCGCCAGCGAGGCGCGCATAATTCCACGGTTTTCGTCTTCACCGGACAAGCGCTGAGCTACTCCGGCATGGCAGCCGATTTATTCAAAACGAATCCAACGTTCGAGAGACATCTGTTGGACTCTGACAAGCTTTGTCAGAGCATGGATTTGCCTACGTTCATAGACGTCATTCGCGACGGGGACGCGGATTTCTCCGGCTTCGGTGTCGTCAAAACTCATCTTGCTCTTGTACGTATCTTCCAAGCTCAAGAAGTGTGGCCTTTTTCGAGGCCGGTTGAACTTCGCTGACATGTCCACTATTGTTACAGGTAGCGCTGGAAATAGCCCTCGCAGATCTTTTCCAATCATGGGGTATCCATCCAGCCGTTGTCATGGGTCACAGCCTGGGAGAGTACAGCGCACTATGTGTTTCTAAAGTACGTGTAGACTATTCCGGAACCTTTTCAAGTAGATGTTGGCGGGGCGCAGAACGTCTTGAACGGCTCTACCAAAGAAATCAGGACTAACTGCTTTTTAGGCCTTGTCCCTTGCCGACACATTGTATCTGGTGGGGAAACGAGCACAGCTTATAGACTCGATTTGCGTGAAGGAGGAGTATGCGATGGCTGCAACTTCTCTCTCTCCTGCCGAGGCATCACACCATCTCAAGGAATACCCTGCATGCGAGATTGCCTGTTTCAATGGCCCCGCACAAACCATCATCACCGGCCCAAGGACTGACTTGGATGACCTATCGAAAAAGATAGAAGCAGAAGCCTCGAAAACCAAGAGACTCGCCGTGGATTTCGGGTTCCATTCTTCTCAGATGGATGCGATGCTGCCGGACTATGAAAGTATCGTTAAAGGGGTCGAATTCCATGAACCAACGACAGCACTAGTTTCGACCTATCTGGGTGACTTTGTAGGCATCGATGACTTGGATGCCCAATATCTCTGCCACCAAACCCGCAAGGCCGTCAGGTTTCAAGAAGCCGTGGAGAAAGTTTCGACGAGCTCGCATGTCGATTCGCCTTTTTGGCTCGAGATCGGACCTGCACCAGCATGTGCGCCTCTCATAAATCAAATCCTCGACAGTGGAAGTACAATGTCGACTCTGCACCCGAGAAAGCCTAACTGGCAGTCTATCAGTGAAGTCATGACTACCTACTACATATCTCGAGATGATGTATGTTGGGATCGATACCATATGAACTACCTAGAAGGCGTGAAGTTGCTACAGCTTCCATCGTATCCATTCGACATGACCAACCACTTCATTCAATACGAAGGAGATTGGGCCATCACAAAAAACAGGGCGCGAGCTCAGGATCATCGCGCACGGACAAATGATCAAACCCTCGATAGTTCAACCCTACATACCCTACGAAGTGACATAGAAGAGAACGGTACTCGGGTCTTGGTTTTTACGTCGAACTTGGTCGCGGAACAATCATCGCAGTCCGGTTTGCGCTTCAGAACGAACGAGACCCTACACGATGCAGAGTTCATTTACATGGACATGGCAATGACTGCCGCGAAAGAGATTTCCAAACGCTCTCCCAATGGCGTAAAGCCTGACGCCATGGAGCTTACCGAATTTAAAATCTTGGACGGTGCCACGAACAGCCACCAAAAAGCTTTCGAAATCAACCTTGAACTTACCGCGACGGTTGCCGCTGGTACTCAATCCACGGCTCTCATCTCTATCACATCGCCCTCTGAGCACCGCGAAGTGGCAAGATGCAAAGTCAGTACAGGCCGCCATGCCAGTCAGTGGAAGGAGCAAGCGGATAACACTGCCTTCTTGTACATCACCCGGATGGACCTCCTCGAAATGCCGCACATGGGACTAACCAAACTGTCCGCGATGCAAAACCTCGCACAATCCAAGTCCGGAAACGACGCGCCGCAACAATCGCCTTTATCAACTATCCAACAACTCACCGTCAACTCGAACATGTCCGAGGCCGTTGGTACCATCTCGTACACAAACTCCAAGGGCAATTTCACCCTCGACCCGCAATTTGGCGAGAT
Organism: Periconia macrospinosa; assembly: GCA_003073855.1. NCBI lineage: Eukaryota > Fungi > Ascomycota > Dothideomycetes > Pleosporales > Periconiaceae > Periconia > Periconia macrospinosa. Next base: position 222,802 of record KZ805317.1, on the reverse strand, counting down.
CCTTTGGCAGATGTTTATGTGGGCTAGCGGTCTTGACGGCGTCAATGAACCAGTACCACCGCCGTGGAAGGAGTTCCGCATTCTGCGGCCTATGGAAGTCAACAACACCTACCGCGTCCATGTTCGTTTCCAGATAAGTTCGGCTTCGGGAATGCCTGAAGGCGACTTGCATGTTTTCCACTCCTCGGGCGTTCCCGTCATGGAGATCAAGGGCATGGGTATCGTTCATCACATCATGGACGATACGATGGCCGTTGCCAAGCAGATTGATTCGAGCGACTCTATACGAGAGGATGATACCGGCTTGGTACCTCGTACCTTGCAATCTACCCTCAAGGCTTCGCCCGTATGTCCCATGCCGATTGCTCTATCGCCTCCTTCGACAACCCCATCCTCGACCCCAAGCAATGAGAGCTTGAATGGGCTCGAAGACACCTCTCCTGTAACGGCGGGCATCGACGTTCTTGCTGGGTTAGTTGACATACTGGTTGCCGAGCTAGGCCTCTCGCAGCCGGACGTAGCAGCAGATACGCATTTTGAGAATCTCGGCATTGACTCCATTATGAGTATGACGATACTTGCGAAGATGAAGGCGCACATGAAAGCAGGCACAGGGAAGCCTGAATTACCTGGCAATCTGTTGCTGAAGTACAATACCATAGCTAAACTGCAGGACTACTTCCAGGAGCAAGGGACTTTATCAATTGATTGTTGATAACTATGCTCCTTCTCTCTCTCCCTCCTTTCTTTCTTTAGTTCTATGACTACCTTTTTTAAGGTGAAGCGCTCATAAATGAATAAATGAATAAATTGAATAAATACGTGCAGTGTACAATTTATTCCGTTGAGAAGGCACCATAGCGAATTAACCATAAACTTACGATGTTACTTTTTACACTCAATTACGTGACTATACTCATTTTTAGGTACTTATCTGTACGATCCGTAGCCAAGGATGTTTCTGATTTTATGATTAAGTAAACAGTGGCCTTCGGCTGAACCAGGATTCGCGATAGAGGGATCGATCATGACTATCTGTTCATTTTTCTTTTTCTTTTTTTTTTTTAAAAAATTTGATTTTCATTTATTTTTTTGACCCCTTACAAGTTAAATTGTCATGTAGTCAGCGTAGATTGGATCAGCAAGTCAAGATAAGAGAGGAGAGAGAGGGACTTCGAATTTATAATGTTAAGACATGCTAAAATGTTGATGTTTTCTTGAAAAAGTGGCGAGCCAGATGCTATATTGTTTCGATACTGTTACAAAGGAGCATGCCGGTCGCGGGCCCATGCATGCAAAGAGTCTAACCCTTTTGCCCCATCGCAACCGCCCAAAATGCAGAGATGCAAAAGATCGATCCTACTACTCTCCTCCTACCGCGAATTCTCCACCTAATGACCACTCCATGTAGTCCTTCTCTTCCGGATTCCTAGCAAACAACGTCCTCTAGTACTGCGAAGCGGCCTGCTGGCAAGCCTTGAGCTGGTCGAGGTACCATCCGCAGATGGTCAAGTCGCCCCGGTTCTCATCCATGCACTTGCGGAAGTTGTTGACATCTCCGGCGCAGACGCCCGACTGCTGCTGCGACATGTTGACCTGGTGCTGTTGGGCGAACTCGGAGCTCTGGGCGCTCTGCTCAGCGGGAGCAGACGAAGAGCCGCCGGAGAACCATCCGCCGACGGCATGGCCGATGGAAGATCCGACTGCGACACCACTATATATAAATAAAAAACAACGTCAGCGTTCAATTCTTGCATATTCTCGATTGCGGAGGGGTACGTACGCTGCGGTGCTGGCCATCTGACCGAAGAGTCCAGGACCCTGGCTGGCTTGGGGAGCAGCCTGCGCCTGCGGTGCTGCTGCTGCCGCGGGCGGTGCGGCGGCAGTGGAAGCGTGGCGTTGGGGAGCTGGAGGCGGAGCAGCGGGTCTGGCGGGTGCGGCCGTAGGACGGCGAGGGGGAGCTCCTCCACGTTGACGAGGCATGTTGAAAGTTGGTTGGTGTGTGGTGAGGGTGATGGGGAGATGGATTGGAGGGTGTGGTGGTGGTGAAGTGTCGTGTCTGGTTGACGAGGAGAGGCAAAAGGTGAAATGAAGTCGAAGCTTTGAGGTTCGAGAAGGATCGTTGTTCAAATCGGGAATGGTCTGGCCGAGGCCATGTATGTGAGAAAAGTGAGCGTTTTGATTGGCTGGATATTTCAGCCTTCCATATTCGGCAACTATTCGCAGCCCATCGATCACTGTCAGAGCTCGGATCATTGTAGGAAATCAATTCAAACGAAGCAAAACGCAACAGACTGGCGAAAAATGCACTGGAATGTGTCAGGTTCTCCTACCCACAGTTCTCGTACCCACGAGCCAGGCACAATTGAGCATTTTTAAACTTCCCATCATTCTCCGTAATCCCCTTAGACTCTTTATAAGCATTTTCCCCAACCTCAAAAATTCTACCACAAGTGGGATTCCACGGCCGTGATAGGGCAGTTTGTCCGGCACCCGTAGGCGCAGTGTTCAACGGTTTTTAGAAAATTTCCCGTTTAGGCAGTTTGAGGGATGAATGTCCCGTCTGCGATGACCACGACAACATTGCATCATCTGTTTATCCTTTTCATAGTTTTTTTCATGGCATAAGAGTATGCGCCTTATTGCCCCATCCAATTTCAGGTGTCGAGCGCCCCATACTCTAATTGTCCCATGTCGTCCCCCCCTGTCAATGCAAGGGCAAAACTCGATTTTCAACACACGACACTACCCACATGTTGCAGATACGCGAATCATGATATTCGATCTTTGTAAGTATTTGTCTCCCCACTCTTCTCTCCTGGGTATCCTAGATACTATCTAATGTGGGTATCCGTACCATCCGTTCTCCAGAATCCCAATAAAAAAACAATAGACTCAATATTATGCGTACAGTACCAAGAAAAGCAACAAAAACACCACCCAATGTAGAGCACTCAGAATGCAACAGAAAAGTATATGTATATAAAATATCCACGCACGAACCACGAAACACATCTCTTTCGCACCGACAGCTCCTACTCAACGCCCCCGGTCCCTCTCACTTAGTAGCGGTATATATCGTTTGTTTAGCTTATGGCATTTACAAGCTGTTCCTGACGGCGCGGCGGCGCTGCACGAGACCGGCAATGGGGGTAGGCATAGGCACACCCGACATCTCGGTGACGGAGAGGGTAGAGCCAGCCTTGGCGACTTTGGCGGGGGGAGCAACAACGTTGATGTTGATGACGGAGGCAAGGGGCTTTGCAGCGGCAGAGCTGGAAGGAGAAGCAACCTTAGCGGCGGTGCTGTTCTTTGAGCCCGTGCTGTTCTTTGAGCCCTCGCTGAGAGTGGCCTTGTGTGCGGCGCGGACAGCCTCAACCATGGTCGTGTTGCCGCTGGCCACCTCGGCGGCGACGCTGATCAAGTTCTCCTGGTTGAGCGAGTTCTGCGTGAAGCGCGAGTTGAACTTGACGACCTTCTTGATGGCGTTGAAGTCGGCGACGGAGATTTTGAGGGGGTTCTCGACGATCAGGAAGGTTACGCCCTCAGAGCAGGGGGGTGTGGTGAGGGATCCGGTGTATTGGAGGACATTGGATGCGGCAATGTGCGCTTGGAGACCGGCGGTGTCGATGCCCTCCTCGATCTCTGTCTCGGAACCAACAGCTTCAATCTTGGAGAGCGAAGGGGTAATGCCGGCGATGATGGGGTCTGAGGCTTCAGTGCAGAGCTCAAACATAAGGGCAATAACGGCGATTTTTGTGGGATCGGCTGTGTCATTACATGTCAGCACGTGGAATTTGTGATAAGATGCGTATGACGATAGAACTGGTGTTACACAGGGGTGTGTGGTGTTGTGGGGACATGGGGATGCGCATAACACGGGAACGTGAAGTGCCGATGCATGCCTGAGGTCGCAACTTGACTTACCGACTGCAGTGTGGACCATGTGAACCTCAAGAGGCGAGTATTCCCGGTTGATGCGATGCTCAGAGGGTGTGTGGATGTGGTATCTGGTATCAAATTAGTGAATAGTTACACATGCATTGAAACAGGTGCAACTCACTGCTTCAGGGCGAAGTCCTGATCGCCGACCTTGGTGGTTCCGTTCATGACAACTTCAATGGTGGTTCCCAAGTTCTCGAAGACAACTGGAGCTTTGGGGAAGTTGACCTGAGGTTTAGCAGCTGCCTGCTGGACAGAGCTGTCTGTTGACGAGTCAGTCTCCAATCCAACAATATGCAAGTGGAAAACATACCAATGTTGATGGGCGATTGGACGGTGCCAGAGCTGCACGCGCTGTTGGCAGCATCCAAACCTGCCCAAACGTGCGGGCCGTTCATGGCGTCGTATCCAAACTTGGGAGGCTCGATGCCGCCCTCAGCGCGCTTGTAGATACCGTGAAGGCATGTGGCCGAAGCCGTGCTGGCGAATAGGAGAGCCTTGGCAAACATGGTGAATTGGATAAAAAAAGATGAAGAGAAGAGAGAAAAGTTATGCGATTATGAAATAATGCAACGAAGGAGAAATAAAAGAGACGAGAAAAGAGTGTTGTTTAGCTGTTCAGCTTGTTCAGCTTGTTCTTCAGCTTGAAGTCTGGCTTGCGGATTGATCTGTGTGGTTCGAATAAAAGAACGGCTGGGCGCTCCAAGAATATATACTTGTAATAATGACAGAAAAGAGGCTCGGAGCAAGGATTATTGGCGATCTACGCACAAGGGCAAAAGAAGGTAAGGTCACTGACGAGCACAGGCTCTACCTGTAAGCGCAGCAAAAGGAATTAGAAAAGATGTTGGACCGGGCCAAGTAAGCACCAAGAGCGTGGAATAACCAAGGAGGGCTGTGAAAATAAGACCGAACCGAAGAGAATGGAAGTAATTCAAAATGAGGGTTGCCAACGCGCCTTCATATACCTACAGGATGGATGCAGCCGCGCCGTGTAAGGAAAAACCAGGTCCATCAACCAGTCTCGAGTTCCCCCGTTTCGAAAAACGCCAAGGGGTAGCTGCCGAGCCAAGTCATACAGTTAACAGTGTGTGAGAGGAGTCGGTTGTTCAGGAGGGGAAAGAGAGATTGTCCATATGCGCGCTCGCTCAGGCATCCTAAACGTTGCCAAGTGGTGAAGCAGCCTAAGAGTAGCCTAGAGCTGTCGCTGATGCTTGTAGCCTGCAAAACCCGTCCTATAAGCGGCTAAGGATAGCTTGAGAGGGGAAAGGGGACCCTTGTTTTGGGTTGGCGTTTGCCCCGGACAGTGCGCATGTACATACGAGCAGAGCCCCCATGCCAAGGGCAGACGTATTCCAATGTTCGCACGAAAAGCTTGCGAGCCCATTATCCAGCAGCGCAGAATTGTAGGTAAACAGTATCTGTGAATTTGTCGGAAATGCGTCGTGGGCCCACACCGATCGTCGACGGCGGGACTGTAAAGCGATCAGTAAGGTCAAAGCACCGTTCCTTTTACATTCACCAGTCCAGACCCCCTACTGCACGTCGGCCTCCGCAATTGATCCTCTGTGTTTGATCTTTGTAAGGACAATGATCTACAAAGTTCTTGTTCTCATAGAGAAGCCGTAAAAATGAGGCCATTTCTTGGACTCTGAAACAATTTGACAAGCCAATTACATCTTGGCATGCCAAACCTGCGACAATTACGCTGAGAGTAGCCGGCTAAGCTGCATACGGCACCATCACCATCACCAACCACCACACCACAGCCCTTGTCCCTTCGACACGTTTGTTTGTGCGCCCTCCACCGGCCCTCCCGTTCGCCAGCGCAGCGGGATCCTGAGGCAAAGGGCAGACCGCCAACATCTTGGGTCATCAGCCCACTTTGAAACGGTCAAGAAAACAAGACGTTTAAGACTTGAACACAACAAGCTGCCCAGCCTGCGTTTCTTCAAGCGCTTGTATCTTCTTTGCGCGCCCGCCTAGCGGAGGTTGTCGTCGCCTTGTCATGTCGGCCGTCGCTGCTTGGCAAATCAGGCCACATTACCGATTCTGAGCTGAGCTCAGCGGAGGGACAAGGCTCAGCGCGAGGGGATGACGGCTACCTCGGAGTGCTATGGCTTGGCAACGGAGACCGTGGAAGGCAGCGCTGTACAGTAAGCCCGCGACGTGCTTCCAGATTCGTCGGTGGCGATGTCGTTCCTTTCGCGCCGTTTACGGTGATATACATGAGCATCCAAAGAGGAAGTGGACTTGGCGAATTTGGTGATAGATTGACGTCCAAGATACCAAGTGACGTTGGTGATGGAGGTAGATGTATGTAGGTAGAAGCATCGGGCCGACTGTTTGGCCGTGTACCAGTTCCCTGCCTTGAATTTTGACACCTGCTCATCACCCGGGGAAATGGTTCTCCCTCGGCGCTAATTAGTTGCTTGTGGGGGACTCCTAGTTGCACCCACTCCATCGATCTTCTGGATGTTCGACAACGAACCACAACCTGAGGACAAAGGAGCACCAAGGTTCCAAGCACATGGGCTTCTTCATTGACATCTTCCAATCTTCTTCCATGGTTGGACGACGCCTCGGGCACGGAAATCAGTAGCCTTGTTTATCTAACTAGATCCGCAAGCTTACCAAGATGCACTTAGATCTCCGAGTGTACGGTCATTGCACACACTGCACTCTGTCATGCTCACGAAATAATGATGCGCGCACGAGAGCACGGTACCTACAGGCTACAAGAGTGTCGTGGGAGTGGGAGTGGGAGTGGAGCTCCCATCGCACCCCACGCAGAGTAGTAGCGTGTCTCAGGACGCTCAACACCAAACAGTTGCTATCACCAACTTCCCCTTTCGAGACGCAAACTACACAGCCTACCGCCTTCAACTAAAAATACCTACCAACTTCCACACTTCGCACACGAGAGAAAGAAACACATCCCTAAACCCTCAAAGAAGCAATAAAAACCCGTCCAAGCTAAACAAACTAAAACCCTGCCCTCCCCATCTCCTCCCCCAACACCACCTTCCTACCTTCCAAGCCTCCAAGAAATAAAACACACCACACAGCCTCACACTTCGTCACCTTTCAACATCCTCCAACATCCCGCCCAAGATCAGACCAGCCATCCCCGACCTCGCTCGCGACACCTTCCTTCCTCCAACGTTCCAAACCCCACGATCTCCTACGCAATTCCCGCTTGAAAGGAAGGATACCCTAGCACAGCATGCTTATAACACTCCTCCGTTAATTTTGTTCGCCGATTTACACCACACAACAGACTACAACACAGAACCTAGTTAGCTAACTTAACTACCCATATGCCTGCTCACCGGCCATATAATAATGAATGTTTTAATCATTGCAAATCTGATCACCCGGTTTGCGCGCGAGCACGCGCGCATATTTACCAAGGCCGCTGCCGCGCTCGCGGCGAGAGATATTTCATATTGCCAAGATGAAAGGCAGAGAATGCGTAAAACGAGGCTTTTTTTCTTTTTTCTTTCAGGATTGGGGCGGAGGGATGGATGGAGGTACGCGTAATACGATGGTACGTGTTCTCCGCTGCCATCCGCTGTCTCTATCCTCCCCCCTGCTTTTCCTTGGCGAGTTTTGGTAAGCTTGAACTAAATATACTTAAAGTGACATCTGAAGTTATAATTATTCAAGGACGTACGTATGAATGATACAACCCAAGAACAACAAACATATATCCATCTGCCGTCCATCCCCGCCGTCATCTTTTCTTGCAAACAAATGTAGTCCAACTATCCTTGTGAAATGTCTATAAGCACCTAACCTACTTGCCTATTTATATAATTCGCCATGTCCCTCTCTCTTTCCCTCTTTCCCTCACATGCGCTACCTTTAAGGAGCTTACATCATACACATATTTTGAAAATCTTCATGCGTGTACCCCTGCCTTTGCCTTTTTCTTTCCTCTTCCCCAGTGCATAAAACACCCACCCCAGCGATGCCTATCCAACTAACCCACCATGTACACCATTACACTATTACATGCATAACGAAAAAACGAGAGGAAAACACGAATCTACGAAAGAGGAAATACGAATACAGTCAAGTTAATCAAACATTCCTATCCATTTATCCTAACCCTCGGAAATATAATCGCACATGTAACCTCCATCTAACGTAATAACCTAACCCTCTTCTAATCTTTATTCACAGAAAAAAAAAGCTATACTACACGATATTAAACTACAAACATAAGCATAAAAATAATACACTTGTATCTATATCCTATCTCTCCGGCTAACCAGCTCTTTTAATCATCACCTACCTAACTCTCTGTGCCTATCTGTGATTGTTTTAATTCGCAATACTAATAAGTGACGTATGTACGTACTATAACCATCCATCCCACACAAACAAACTGCTTATCCCTATCCTATCCCATCCCCTTATCTCCAACTCCAACTCCATCCTCACTACTTTTAAAGAAGCCCATCTCGTAACCACTACCTAAGTAGCCCTAGCTTCCTTTCTCTCTAAAATTATTGTAGAAACCCAGTTATGGTATCCGAACTGAACCTATCTAGGAAACTTTAATTTGCGTAGTCTAAATGGAATAGGATAGCCTAGGCTGACCTAAATTAACATGCAAGCTACTTTTTTTTGTATAAGTTGCCTACGATTTATTTACCTAGCAAGGAATAGTTAAATTAGACCTTCCTTAAGTACGTATAACTAGTCGTGTAGCTAACGCGGCCTAGAGGGTAGAATTAGGTTTAATTGACAGTGCTATTGCTAATTAGCTAAACCTTTTGAGAGAGAAAAAAACATCCTGACTAGCTTAACGATTCTATCGCAGTAAACTACTGCCCTCTTAGACCTCTCGGATCTATCAGCTTCCGAATTACTGATACAAGGCCTGAAAACAGCTTGGATTAGGACTTACTACTTCCCTAGTGGATTTCCTTTGTATAAAGATTATTTCTTTTAAATTATAGAATAGACAGTGCAATCAACTCTTATTTTACACTCAGTATTCGATTCTTACTCCGCATATCCTTCGACAGATTCAGAGAAGGAAAGAATGGATGTCTTAAGGTTCAACCCCTGAAGACAAAAAAGGAAGAGGGGAGGAGGGTCTCCCCTAGAAATAAAAACGAGTGCAGGGAAAAAAAGAGAGAAGAAGAAGAAGAAGAAGAAGAAGAAGAAGAAGAAGAAGAAGAAGAAGAAGAAGAAGAAGAAGAAGAAGAAGAAGAAAAACGAAATCCTTGAAGATACAATTCGTGCACGTCCCCAACCTCATGACCAAGTTGCAAAAACGGACACTCCAAATTGTATGCTCTAAGGTAATGATAGACTACTGTTTGTGAATCCTCAAAAAAAAAAAAAAAAAAAAAAAATTCTAAAAATAACTAACTGTACAAAGAAGTGACATTTAAGTTTAAAGAGCAGAGCTGCCAAAAAGCCTCTCAACACCTCAGAACACCCCCGTGTGCTCATCCTTTCACACACACATCCCCCCTCCCCCCACCACCTTGAGATATCTAACCAGTGCGGCAGCCAGTCTGCGTGATCCACTTGTTGCGAGTGTTTGTCACGCAGCCCTCGTACTGCTTGTCGCCGCCGAGACCGAGGACAAAGCTGGCGTCGACCATCCAGCCTTGCTTGTCGTCTCTCCAGCACTGCACGTTGGAGGCGCCGCCGCACAGGTCGGCGTCCTTCCAGTACCCGCAGTACGCCCCGACATCTGTGTTTTCGCCCGAGAACTTTGTGCGGAAGCGCGAGAGGCCCCATTCGTGCCAGACGCCCGCGCTGGCCGAGTTGACGAGGCATTCGGCGCGCTTGTTGACTTCTGTTGGGGTTGGTGGTTAGTTGTGATTTTTTTTTCGGAGAGGGAAGGAGTGGGAAGGGGAGAGAAGTGATGGATGTTGCTGGGAGAGTTACGTACCAGTGAGTGGGTTGGAAGGAGTGGAGATGGCGGCGGCAGAGGCCATGGCGACGGTGGCGGCCGCAACGAGGGTGGTGAAGAATTGCATGATGAATGGATTTGCCGAAACGAGTGGTTTTTGGTGAATTTGGAGTTTGGGGAAGTGAATGAAAGACGGAGAAGAAAATGAAAGAGGAAGTGATTGAATGAGATGTGTCTGATGAATGTTTTTTTTTGTATGTGGGTTGCCGGTCGTGTTTAAATACTTCGAATCCACAGCTAAGGAAAAGGCTTGAACTTTTGCTTCGCCTCCTTTCAGAAAATTCGGTAATGTTGCTTTTGCGTTGCTCTGCTCGCCCCCAAAACGATCAACATGAAGCAACTAGTTAGACTCCGAAGCTGAATAGCTGAGATGTAGCCAAATTGACCATCATAGCCTCAGACTAAACGAATAGCTCTGATGATCTGCAAAGACTAAACACCAATAGGAGATGGATGGTGGGGATGTTTGCAACCTACATGAACGTTTCACATTACGAATTGTACGTCCGATAGAAGGCAAACTTGTATATTTCCGGTTGAAGTGTGTGTGTGTGTGTGTGTGTGTTTTTCCCTCCCAAAACTGTTGTGACAGTATTGCGAGAACCACGCGTGAGCTTTCATATAATCTTCTCTATTGATAACAGCAGAAAAGGATCCCGAAATGTAAACATTTTTTCTATGCCCAAGAGAGATACAACGAGCCCCGGCGCCATTTCATATCAGAAACTGGTGATTGTTCGTTTTACTTTGGATTTCTTTTTTGATTATTGTCTTGATTCATCCCTTTCATTTACATCTCCGATGCATATGTCGGTAAGAAAAGGCAAGGAAGGCTGCAATTCACGCCCCTCACAGAGCATCCCCCTGCCATACAGTATGCTCCGCCCCAACAATAGTGTACAAGTTCAAAAAAGGGCATGGCGAATAACTATAAAGTTTACACGCGGCGCTGACCTATGGCTTGCGTTTGCCTTGCATTAACACTTTGAATTGGCGCCGGGCTTGTGTACGCGCGGGGTCTCACGCGCTAAGGAAGAAAGAAGGCTACGAAAAGCTGGCATTGGCTAACATCGTTTGAATTTGCCTTCTGATACACGGTGACCGAGACTTTTGGTTGCCTGTTATTACACGTTTTGTTGTTTTATTCTGGGGGATCATCCCTGCCTATTGTTATTGACACCGCTCCTCACAGCACAGCAGATTCCTATGGTTAACTATGGCGACGAGGGGTTGAGTATTTAGAAGAAGAAGAAAAAACTTGGTGTTTTGCCGTTCCGTTGATAGTTCACCGTTGCATGCCAGAGTATCGTTCCCGCGCGCGCGTGAAATACTAAATGGCATAGAAGTTACGAACGCATCAATACATGTTAACTACTACCCCAGCATTTGCCTCAGTAAGTTAGTTCACCGGGACGTATATAACGTACAGGAGTAAGCCTTTCGGGGGGCAGGCGGCGCAGCAAAAATCGCCCCCAAACGCCGCGCGCGCACGAAAATAACACTCAAATGTATGGATAACGTTTCAAAAATTGGCCCCCATTGAATAACTATAGCTAGTACGTACAACGAGAAAAGCAACTACATATAGCTATATATATATATATAAGCTGCCAATCACATAAATCTGTTGTTGGTGCATTGACTCTCGCCCCCCCTAAACAAAATCAACTACTAGAATAAGCCAGTATTGTCTCGTACAAAAACGACCAAACAAAAAAAAAATAAGCAAACTCAATCGTACCTTCACAACCCTAATACGATTACATAGACGTATTAAATAGGCGCCCCCTTCCTTACTCCATTTACGTTTCAGTACGTATTCAAGGTCGAGTAGGTATCGTAAAATATCTCATTTTTCGCTCGCGCGCGTGCTTGGTTATATTTGGAATTTAGCAATACTTAATTCCTGTGTGTGTGTGTGTGTGTGTGTGTGTGTGTGTGTGTGTGTGTGTGAAAGAGTACATATTTATATATATCCAACCACACAAAAAACCCTAAAACACACCTCCCTACACACCAGCTATCTAGCCAAACCCCCCCCCCCCCCCCCCAAATTAATTAACGTTTTTTTTTTCTTTTTTTAAACTCTTACTTATGTACTCTACCTCAACTGTTAGGGCAGCAGCGCAATGTTATAATCTATAAATATTAAGTAGATTGTATTAGGGAGAAATATCTATTTATATATACCCTTACAAACACACAAGCCTAAGTATATTTAATTAGATACCTTTATTTAAAGACTTAAAGTATCTTTTCTCTTTTTTGTTAGAAGAGACCTATATTTACTTTTTTTCCCCTTTTTAATAGAGAAGATAAGAAAAAGAGAAAGAAAAAAAGAGAGAGCATTAATTTTTTTTTAAAATGCTACTACTAAATAAGAAGATTAACAAGCTAGTATATAATAAACTAGCTAGCACGGTAGTAGGAATACTAGTTAGCCCTTCTTTACACTTCCTTTCTCCTTTTCCCTCTCCCTCTCCCCTTTTAAAACTAAACACCTAACACTTTTTTTATTTCTTTTACTCTATCTAGTAGCTAAAACATTACACTAAAGTTTTAGATCTATACGAAAGTGCCTATATAACTTTTACATTTTCTGTCTTCCCCCCCCCCCCCCCCTTTTTATACTCTACCTATTCCCTTTTTCCTAATTCCTTTTCCTATATTCCTACTTTTTTTTTTAATCCCTAAAAACGAATAAACAAACAAACAAAGCGAACGCTTCACCCCTAGGGGCGTAGGTGGGTAGGTAGGTAAGGGGGAAGGGGGAAGGACTGGATACTACTACTAACGAACAGGTTTACATTTCTAAGGCAAGTTAAATATTGTATAAAAACGATTTTTTATTTTTATTTTTTTTTTTAAAAAAAAAGAGGTGTGTTGGTTAGTTATATAATTATGAGAAGGGTTGGTGGTTGTATACATTTTACATAACATGACATACATGCTACTACTTACTCACTCACTTACCACTTACCCTACGCTACGCTACCCTACCCTACGTTACCATACCCTACCCTTCTTACATACCCCTTTTCCTCCTCTACACCCCCCC
>KZ805317.1:166066-202596 GCA_003073855.1 Periconia macrospinosa | reverse complement strand
AAGAAGAAGAAGAAGAAGAAGAAGAAGAAGAAGAAGAAGAAGAAGAAGAAGAAGAAGAAGAAGAAGAAGAAGAAGAAGAAGAAGAAGAAGAAGAAAAGGAGATAAACGTAGGGGGAAAGCAGAGTGTTATAGGTATAGGTATAGGGAATCTTACGTTTTATTTACGCTTGCTTTTAGGGAGTTGATGCGGTTTTATTACTGTTCGTTCACTCTTTTTCACTTAAAAATAAAAGAGTGGTAGACAAGGCAGTGTGGCACAAACAACACACAGTCAAGACAGACCACATACATGCACACCCCCTCCTTAGAACACCTCCATCCATTCCCATTCCTATTCTACCCCCCTAACCTTCTAAGAAAACGAAAACTCTTAACTAAACGCCCCTCAAGAAAAGGGAGTGCGTGCATACCCGCAATCAGGGGGTAACAAAGCCCATCCCAACCCCACTGTAAAAAAAAAAAAGACGACCGTTACTTTTCATGTCAAGTTTAGACACACCTACCTACGCTGCTGTGCAACGGTAAAGGAAAAACGTGGCTATTTGCGCAAATTTCCCGGGTCTCTTTCCGAGGGGGTAATATAAAAATTTACCCCAGGTTTTGGACAAGGATCCTTCTTTTCGCACGTGCACATACACATGAACCCTACTAACCCTATTCCCTCTTTTTTTTTCTTTTCGCGCACGCACGCAAACGAAACAAAACACGATACATATAAACAAGCTTTTTCTGCCAGTGCTTTAATTTATCCATCTTGCTTAGAACGGTGAGGTGTGTGCGCGCGTGTGTGAACGGTCTGGGGTAAGTGGGTACGTAAAGCTATTTCTGGTATTAGGGATTCCTGGTTTCTGGGGGGAGAAGCCCCGGGATTTCCGGGGAAGGGAAGGCTTGGAAAAGGGAAGGAGGAGGGATGGGGTGATCAGCTGGTCTGGTCTGGTTTGGCATGGACTGGTGTATGTGTGGGCGTGGGTGTGGGTGAGTGGGTGAATGGGTAAATGGTAGGGCTTTGGGGCTTGGTATATGTAGGGTAGCGAGTAAGGTGAGGTGAGAGTGTGGGCGGGGATGTATAAAAGGAGGGGTGTGGAACGGGGTTTTGTGGGAGGTTCGTGTGTTAAGGATAGACGATGGACTTTTAGTTTACCCTTTTCTTCATCTTCTTCTTCCTCTTCTGCTTGAGTTGAGGAACTGAGAAGAGGTTTTTCGTCTTCGTTCGTATCCGCGCACTTTCTTCCGCCGAGGATAGGATTTCGTTCCCACTTGTGGTAATACCATGAAGACGTTCGCAACCCTCGCAGGCGTAACAGCCTTCGCGTCCACGGTAGCAAGTCACGCAACATGGCAGCAACTCTGGATCAACGGGAAAGACCAGATAAGTCTTGCCCCCACCCATCCTCTCTTCCACCTTTCTTTAAACGCTGGAGCTGACCGAAACCCCACGGCTCCGTCTGCGTCCGCGCACCACCCAGCAACAACCCCATTGAAAACGTCTCAAGTAACGATATAAGATGTAAGCATCCAACCCTAACCCTCGACTGGACGTTCTTTTCTTCCTCGACCGACTAACGCTGTGGAAAAAGGTAATGCCAGCCCAGCCCAAGCTCAAGGGAAATGCACCGTTGCGGCAGGTGACGTGGTGACGATTGAAATGCACCAGCACGCGAGCCGGGGCTGCACAGAGGAAGCCATCGGCGGCGACCACAACGGTCCAGTCCTCGCGTACTTGAGTAAAGTCTCCGATTCAGCCACTGCAGATGCATCGACCCCGTTCTTCAAGATTTTCCAAAACACATGGGCGAAGAAGGCCAGCGGGTCCGACGGCAAGGAGGATTACTGGGGCACCAAGGACCTCAACACGCGGTGCGGACTCATGGATTTCAAGATCCCGAGTGATCTTGCCCCGGGGGATTATTTGTTGAGAACGGAGGCGATTGCGCTGCATTCGGCGGCGAGAGCGGGAGGCGCGCAGTTCTACATGTCATGTTATCAGCTCACCATTACGGGCGGCGGGTCTTCGACGCCCGCGGGTGTGACTTTCCCAGGCGCATACAAAGCCTCAGACCCGGGAATCCAAATAAACATCTACCAAAATCTCAACACGTACGTCGCGCCCGGTCCGTCGGTTATCCCTGGGGGGACGGAGGCGGTGGCGGGAAAGCCAGGGTCGGTGGTGCCGCCTGGGAATGGCGGAAGCTCGACTACGGCAGCCCCGACGAGTGCTCCGTCCACGACGCTGAGGACGTCGACATCGCCGCCAGCTCCTACGACTACGTCTGGGAATGGAGGAGGTGGGTGTTCGGCGGCTAAATTTGCGCAGTGTGGCGGGAATGGGTTCTCAGGATGTACGAGTTGTGCTAGTGGATCGACTTGTACTAGGCAGAGTGAGTGGTACTCGCAGTGCTTGTAGCTGTTCAAGGGCCGGATGTTTGAAATGAATGTAAATATCTGTCAAATTACTTTTCTCGTGAACTTCGTGGCCTGGAGGTGCGATCGCGTGCGGGAGGGTGTCGTAATATTGCTTCACACCCTAACCCGCATGATTTACCTAGATATAATAGTTAGAACACGTCTCTTCTTTTTGAATGATTGCTATTTCCAGCAATCAATCTTGCTTTGCCCAAATATCCTATCTTGCGTGACCAGATTCAGACTGGGAAGCTCCGCACTGCCGAAATCGTCGATTCCAAAATTGACATGCAATTGATACCAGTGGAGGTACAACACTTGTCTCAAACACCAGGAGACGAAGAAGAAAGCTTATAAGACGGGGATCCTACTCTCAAAAATGAAGGCACTTACTACACACTCATCCGTACCCACGCAACCAATTTCCATACAACGCCCCTTTCAAACCCTCCTCAAGACATAACCAGCTTCGCGAAAACATCAACACAAGCAGAGACAAAGTATCTAACCAAATTTCTCTAAGAAGTAAGTACGTAAAAGTTACGCAGTGCGGGGTGATGGAAGTCGATGGAGTGCTTGCATTTGAAAGACTCCGATGCCAATGCTGAGGTAAGATGTTACATAAGCACTCTTTTAATTACATAAGCCTATGATGTATACACGCTAGTCCGTATGTAGGATACGTGGTGCTAGCTGGACATTAGGAAGTGGAAAGTAAGAGAAAAAATAGGAACGAGAAGGCTTTGGAACCGCCTACTTCCTTCAAGCTCCACTACGTTGAGGGGAGCGATTCTACATGTATGGAGAGATGCACGATAGGTTGGAGATTGATCCCTTCGCGACAGATACGAAGCAGGAGTAAATAGGCAACAGTGGTAATGATGATGAATGATAGCATATACTCGAGTATTTTCGTCCCTCCCAAAAGCAAATCCTACAAGCAATCGCCCGTGCATCTGAAATCCTTACGTAATCGCGATAAATAGAGAGAACCACACCCATGAAAGAGACAGGAAAGTAAGAAAATACAGGGATCAAAAGGATGGCTGACGCTCACGCCCACACCGCTGAACAATGCTACAATGGGCGCAAACGAGACCTGGACATGGGTGGAAGGTCCCTAAGGGATGGCTGCAATCGTGAAAGCCGGAATTGAAAGGGGATGGCGGGTGGGCGAGACGGACAGATCATCGAGATGGGGAGGAAAGAGACCGAACTTCGCAGCAACGCTTAGTAGCGCTCCATAATATCAAAATAATATCAAAATCCCGCGTCGATATGTGTGAAAACAATGAAAAGCCAAAATATTCTTCGGAAACGCAGTCTAAGCTGTCGGTCCAGTCTTATGGTCGGCTGGAAAAGGCTCGGGGCATGGGTGAGGAGGGAGGGCTCGACTACCGCGCGGTAGTGTATCCACGGCTGTACGTGTATTGCGATGTTGGTGATGCCGTTGTGACAGGGACGCCGGTGAGTGTCTTCCAAGCGATCTCAGCAGCTTCTTCTCGCGAGTGCTCGAGGTAGCGGTAGTCTCGCCAGAGGCTGGCTCTGAATTCGCGCCCTTGGACAACGACCCCGCTCGACCACGCTGTTCGGATTCCTGGTACATACGAGTCAGATCAAGTAGACGGAGACAGCAAAAAAAGCTGGTCTGCTGGCTGAGGAAGTATGGTTTGAATTTGTGCGCACCTCTTGGGTCGGAGTAGTCCTGGAACTGTGGCTGTGCGATCTGGTTGGTAGCGCAGTAGCCTGACGAGCAGCTTGGTCAGTCAAGAGAACGCGAGAAAGATGTACAGAAGCGCACTCTGGAGTTTCTGGACATAAGACCCATCCCTGGCAGACGCCATGACTCTCTGTCGCAATGTGCGAAGTGAATCTGGTCAAGTATGTGTTCAGACAAAGATAGGTTGCTAGGAAACCCTGGCGATGCAGCCAAAACAAAGTTTTTTCGCTCTCTCCTTTTGTCCTCGGCGGGGAAGGGTAGGACGGCATGCGAGTCAAGCTCCAGGAGCCTAAGTATATAATAGTCTAGGGACCGCATGTGTGTGTTTGCATGGGTGCAATGCCTTCTGCCGACTCCTCTACTGGAACCATAGTGCTGGAAGAGGGGTCGCAATTAGCATGCGTGGTTAAACTTGTCTCTCCACAATGAGAGACACACTCCTTCGCGAATTCTGCAGTTTTTGATTGGTTTCATGCAAGCAAAATGAAGGACGTGCCAGGGGGCCGAGCGACCAGTATGGCACAGCACAACCTACAGCGCCGAGCGAGAAGATATATGACATGTTCGCTGAGACTCCCGGAGGCCAGAGCAGTGGGTCCTGCTATCCAATTGCCCCTCAGTCCGGAGGGGCTTCGGGGTGGTCTGCAGCCGGATAGGGGATGGTGGATGAGTTGGCACCAGACTTGTGAAAAAATGTTTTGTAGGGCTAGTAATTGCCGATGCACTCTTATTGTGTCTCCCTCTAATTTGCCCGGGGGACCCGTATTCTGGCTATCACCCGTTCTGCAAAGCATGGCCTCGCACGCGCCGTCCCGCTGTTGAACTAGTACCTATATGCGAAAGGGGGGGGCTTGTCTTTGTGCGTCATGTCAGAGCCCTTGTAGCGTAATTGGGCTGCAAGGCTGCCTGACTGACACTCGTGCAGCAACTGGATATCCAGGCGTCTTAGTTGCATGAAAGTGCCCAATGATACTCCTGGGCACCGTGTCTGGGGGCTGCTATGTGGGTGATTCGGCATGTCAACACGCAGTGAATTGCGAGCGCGGATCTGCCCGTTCCCAGAACCCGATTCTGTGTGCTTTAGATTATAAGCTCCCGTCTTACAGACATTCCGGAACGTCGAGAAAGCAGGTGCTATGGCCATGGGTTCACGGTCCTGGTATGAGTAGCGTGCGCGGTCGACTTTTAGTAGGCGTGGGACCGTCGCCTAAGCGGGTTTTTCGGCTGGCCTCGGGCAAAAAGAACAAGTCTTGTTGGACAATGACATGATTGCATCCTAGAAACACCGGAAGCGGGGTGTTGAGGCCTCACACCCTCTTTCGACGTGTTTGTTGTCAATGTCGCATGTGTTGTCCGTTCGCATGGCAGCGGGTGTGGCTGCGGAAAGAGGCAGTGACGTGTTGCCCGTATCCTTAGCTACAGCGCAGTCGCGCTTGCCCGTTGCGGCTAGCCGCTTTCTCTCGACATAGTATCGCAATACTGGGTAAATCAAATGGACGAGACATATATGTATGAGGCTCAAGTGGCAAGAGATTGAACTCAGGAGCGCGTTTGCCATGGTTTTGATGACTGCGAGGATGCTTCAAGCTGGCCTTTTCGTTTGGTTTCGCAAAATCTCACCGAGCACCACAAAACTATACCCACTCAAGTGCTGGCATACCTTCACGTATATGCAGCCAGACACGCACGCGATCAATATCCAACCCCGATTCACGACCAGGAGGTAACTACTTTTCATTTTCTCCTGCTGAATATATCCATGCAGGCTCAAAATAACATGTGAAAGGCCTTAAGCGATCCTCCTTCCGTCATTTTCTATTATTTCCATCCACACGGGTATACCTTTTCGTAGGGGCATGCATCCATCAACCCGAACAGTATCACAAAAGACAGCATGATCGGACCCTGAAAAAAACCCACATGCCTTGGCTACAGCCACGGAAAAAGTTTTTACTGGTCGATTACTGTTAATGATTGCGAAATTTACCCCGGCTCTCCAAGAATAGCGGCAATGCCCGGCGGGAAGGGTTCCATCCATGGAAGATCACTATATCTCGGACGTCGCTAACGCCTATATTAGCCCACATATAGAACACGTTACACCAACGAACTACGGCCTCGTCCAATTTCTTGGAGCACACCTGTTCGGTCTTGGAGTATGGGGCGACGAATGCGAACGTTGGTCCAAATTACATCACAGTGGCCTCATACGCGCGCTGACAAAAGCTGAACCAAACAAAGGTTTTCATATTGTATGACACGTTAACAAATGATCCGAGGCTGGTGCCTTGAGAGCCGTAACAGCAATCCATCATATCGCCAAACTCCCTGCAGTAGACATTCCCCGAATATCATGTTCCATATGCTGTGCCATCCGTAAAATCCTGTATCGTTGTTCTCGCCTGTGCCGTACGCCTATTTCGTATTCGGTATAATACTTCCATCTTTCCGCCAAGGCAGTAGAATCGTATCGCTGCGCAGTCCGTTGGTCTGATGGATACATGTGGTATAATGCCGCGTGATGGTGCGCTTCGGGAAAGTCAGCCATGTGTGAGCAAACATCCACTTGAAGAGACAAACCATTGATTTCCACAAGCTCGTCAAGTTCTTCAGCAGCTCGTGCAGCCACCGTGACCGCACTTGGGCAATTCGTTCCAAGCACCCAACTTGACCTCAATCTGCTCCAGGCTGTCTCCCGCGCGAGGAATGAATCCGCTCTCCTGCAAGAAGTCCGTTGCTTTCTTGTCCACCATCCGCATCGACTCATAGACCTTGGCATTCTCGCCCAAGAAGCGCTCCGTGAACGAGTGCAAGTGAGCGGTGGCATACTGCTTGAGGTCCTTGGGAGTCCAGCGTTGCTTCAGGCCTTTCTTGAACTTCCAGTATTCCCACTGCAGCCAGTGCGTCATGGCGTGGTTTGCAAAGGCACCCACTCCGCAGCATTGAATTGTCTCAATGGCGTTGTCGATTTTTCGAGCTTTCTTCATGAGGTTCACCTGGAATGTACCAATCGCCATGAATGCTGAGCAAAAAGACTCGAACTGCATCAAGGTGACGTGGGCTCTCTTATACTCGTTGATCACTTGCGCAACCACCTTCATGGCATCCAATGCCTCGAAATCGTAGACCACAGCCGGCATGGCTACACAACGAAAGGTGGGATGAGGCTGGGGTTCGAATGACTGGGGGAGGGTAACCGTGCAAGAGATCTTGAAGAATGGGGAGACGCTGGATCGTTCTGAAAGGTGTCAATTCTAATTCTCCCTTACTGAAGTGAACGCGTCGATGCCAAGCCTCTCCATAGAACATGGAAGGAGCGAGCTCGCTGGGAAGGTGCAAGAGCGCGTGATCACGTGCAACTGTCTTTCGACGTCACTGCATGCGAAGTGCCATTCCATTCATGTTTGCGCATATATCCAATATCGTGAAGAACCCCATCATTTCCATCGAGAATCTTGCGAAATCTTCTTCTCCAGCATCGCCATTCGCTCATCATGCTGCCCTACCAATTCCCTGACTTCCTTCTGAGCTTTCTCAATCTGTGCCATGATCTCCTCTGCGCTGTCCTCATCCACACAGTCTCTCAATACGCATTCCATTGTGAATATATCAATCTAGTGTCCCAAGCTCGATTTCGCTGCTTCCTCCAGCCAGACCGCGCGTTCTGCAGCGCTACCCACTGCCGATTCGTATTCACCTCTCCTCGACGAAGAAAGCGCCGCGCGAGCTGCGTCGAGCTCATCCGTATATCTGTCGATGTGTGATTGTATGTCGATACCCCTAGAATGAAGAAAGGCAACGAGGGAATTTGCATTGCGGATATGCGGAGGCGAACTTGGTGTGATGATGGCTTCAAGCGGCGGGCTTGGCTGGCGCATGAGCTTTATCGCGAGGCTGTCCTTGGGCAACGGCTGAGGATCACAAGGAGGGTTTTTTCGATATATTGCAAGAGCGCGAGCAAACTGTGCTTGAGGATCGCTCTTTGGTGTGTTGAAATTTGGGCGTGGCGCTTGCTGCGATGGAAGAGTTTGATGTCGGGCAGACTGATCATTGGGGCTATTTGGACGCGGCTGCTGCGCGGAACGAGCTCCAAACGTGGGCTGAACGGATTGAATATTCGGTCGTGACGGTATTGGGTTCGCTTTTCTTCTTTTGGCTGACTTCTGCTTTCGGCTTGTCGGCGTACATGATGTGGCGACGTACTTTGCCGATGTCCTTGGGGGTATCACGGTACCCATTAAAGCACCTTCCGACTTCGCCCCCTCTCTTCGCTTGCGTGCCCGCTCAAGATGCCTCCCTTCCTTCTTTTCACCTTTCGGCTTGCGTTTTGGCATGGTTGTGCTCCTGATCTTTCGTGCCGACAGAATATAGTCAAGGAAACCGGCGTATCGCACTTGCGAGCTCCGTGATGTTTGTTGTGTCGCGGATAGTGACCCCAATGTGGACAAATACGTGGAAGCAGGTAAATATATTACCAAAAAAATTAACGAAACAAAAAAAAACCCCCGATTTTCCAGGGTCCAAGGCATGGGTGTGAGAGTGCAAATGGAGCGACGGTGAGAGTGAAGATGAGAGCGTCACTGTCAACTAATCTGTTCATGGAGGCAAGCTTCAACGGAAAAAGAAAAGAAAAATGGAATTTCAATAAACTAACCGATAAACACCAAAAGCATCAACAAAACAGCATGCTAGCTCTACTCAGTCTTTACATCGATCTCTTGCAACTAAATGTATCGCAATAACAAGATCTTTTGGTGCAATCGCAATCATGCCGGCATGAAAAAAAATCTAGACGCAAACGCATCAAAGCTTACGAAGGCTTCTTCAACAAAAGCCCCGCCAACGACGCACTTCCAGCCATCCTCCGACTATGCAACGTCTCCCGCAGTTCAGCGACACGAATCCGGTTTTGAGGATTAGACCGCAGGCAATCGCCAACCAACTCATTCAGCTTCGACGAATACCGGCTTCCACATGCCGACCCACCACGCTTAACCTCGTCCAGAGGCTTTGTCGTAAGCCTGCACAAGGCCACCATTACCAACCCAATTTGGTACACGTCTGAACGCCTATTCCACGTTGAGTCCCGCACCAGGTAGTACGGGTGCTGTGCCGCATCTCGGCCTAGGCGAGGCTCATTCTGCCAGGTGCAAAAATGATGAGAAGAACCGAAGTCACCGAGCAGGACATCCAGCGAGTCGCTGGCCTCGGGAGCGGTCCTGAGAAACACGTTACCCGGGTGAATATCCCCGTGCAGTAGCCACCCACGGCTTTGATCCGTATGCCCAGGCTTGACGTCGCCGTTGTGCATATACGATATAGCCTCTACGAGAGAAAACAAGACACGCAGAACGAAGGATTCGGGGAAGTGCCGCCGGTTGGTGACGTGGGTTCGCAAGAGGTCGTCAAGGGTACCTAAATTGCAGTACTCAAACAGAATCCACGCCTCTGGTGGTCGGCGGTGGCTACTATCCTTGTTCGCGACCATCTTGACAGTGTACTTACAATGCCTCAGCGTCTTCAATGTGCTAGTCTCGGCATGATAAATGCGAGGCAGGTCGCGCGGGAGAAACTGCTTTTGGATCAGCTTGCGCCGGGTACCTACTTCTTCGCACAGAACAATGGCTAGATTAAAGCCTCCAACAGCATCTCCGAGGACCTTCTTTTGCATGACATGGATGTCCTTGTTAGACATCAAATCCTGGCACTCGAAGGTCCGGAGGTCTGGAAGCTTAGGCTGTGCGACGAGAGGAGCGTGATGGTGGTGTCGATGCCACTCCTGGTGGCCATCGTCCCTCAAGTGGTCACCCCGCTTGTCTCCAAAGAGTAACACTGTCACCCCCTGGAAGCCGAGCTCATCCTTAAAGCCTCCAAGACCGCCTAGTCGGCGGCGGTTAAATGGATCCATTGTTTTGGGAAAGAAAGTGATCGTTTGTGGGTAAATATATCGTTTGAATGGGGGTTGGTTGGATGTTTCTGCTCTATTTCGGAAAGGAATCAGATGTGTATATAAATTAAAAACCATGCATTGTTACCGATTCTATAGCGGCATTGTGTTATAGTTGTACATCATTGTGTGAGCTGTTAACAAAGGGTAGACAACAGTGGGGAGATTTAATATGAGACTGCGCCTTTGATAGGCAAGATGGTTACGTGCACAATGGAATGAGGTGTAGTCATGTGAGAGTTGTGGATGTTCGTTGGTGATTGTTGCGTAAACACCTGCCCTTGACAACGCAACAGATATCCGAAATGCCGTCACGGAGCCGAGGAGTTTCGCTCTTCACTATGTACCGGATGTACAATTCTGAACTCCAATGTAATTCCAAATCATCCGAATTCGTTCACTACCCATTGTGAATCCGCATAGCAGAGCACTTCCCTTCGCTTCTGACGCGCTTTCAGTCTCCCACGATTTTATGTTCCCAAAATATATCCGCATACCCACGTCCTTAGATGCTTTCTCATTTCTTAGAAAAAAAGCGGTTTCCGAAAATTCCGAAATGCGAAATTGGTATTGTAGGTGTGTGCTCTTTCCGTGAAGGCGTGTCTGTGTCTTATGGTTCTAACAGCACCAAGAAGAATTAGCAAGCAAGCCCACTATTGAAGTTTGTTGCTGGACAAATTGAAGAAATACAAACCTGTGCCCGTGCGTTGAAACACGGTCGCGATATGTTTCTTTTTATCCACCGGATTTCTAGGCATTAAAGGATCTTGCATGTTGCACCTGTGATGTGGTTGGAAGTGTGCAATACTCTTTGAAGTGTTGGACATTGTATGAAGGTTCAGCTGCGGCGCCTGCGGCTGGTGTGTGCTTGGGTACTGACGGTGTTCGTCAAACTGCTGGGAATCGTATCATAAAGATGGAGAGCGTCGTATAGCCTACGCCATCAATATCTCCGTTACTGCGAGTAGGCACATGCACAGCAGAAGTGTCTCCCCCTTCAAATGCTGATCTTGGTGAAAGAGGAGGCCATCTAAGGCCAGAGGTGTCGTCTTCTCCTGGGTAAGGCTTTCGCAGCGACTGCTTTTGCCTGCGGCGAGCCTCTCTGCAAAGAGACACACGGAGGAAATAGCGATATCAAACGCGGAGTCCCTGGTATTGCTCACTTAGCTAGAACGCAACACTGACACGCCCTTTGCCCTTGCAAAACCAACCTGCAATTCACTCACATCGTCTCAATCCCCAGAGTCCCACCTACCTACCCTGACATACATGAAGACCGTAGAAAGTTCTACCCAAGTCCACGCGTGTCGCTGGCCCTAGCCCACGCACGACGTCATAACCCTCAACTCACTCACACCACGCACAACCACAAACGACCAAAATTAGATAGCAAACAAGGCAACAGCGCCACACTGACTCCCACTCACATGTCAAAAAAAAAAAAAAAAAAAAAAAAAAAAACATCTCCAACCTACTTTTCCTATAGCACTATATAATTATAACAAACCTCAAAAAATCCTCGTACTAACAAGCAGGTACACCGAACCGAATCGAATCGAATAGTCCAGCGGCAATCAACCTCGACAACGACGAACGACAAACGACGACAACGACATCTACCGGGTCCTGGGTTCGAATCCCCCAATCGACAAGCCCCCCCGCTGACTCCCCCACCGGGGGTTGATGTCATAGTAATGGGGTGTGGTTCGTAATTATATAAAAAAACCAAAAGGAATCATTCCTGAAAGCTTAAAAAACCAACCCTTCGCGGGCAGAGTTTCTAAGCCAATTGAGCGCTTAGTTTTTGTAAAATTTTTGGGATGTTTTTTTTTTTTTTTTTTTTCTTTTTTTTTTCTTTTAGTAAGAAGAAGGAAGGGGGGTAGGTAGGAAGAACGTGGTGGGAAAAGGCAGAAGGAGAAAGATAGATTCAGAGGATGGTGGTGGTGGTGATAGACTTTCTTTGTTGGAGGATAACTTTTTGTCTTGTTGATACTTACAACGCAACTTTTGTTTGTCTTCACTTTGCCCGCCGACGGGAGTAAGGTTTTTTTTGTGTACACGAATATGTTCTAGCCGCAGGCCTTTCTACTTTCAATTAAATCACAGACGAAATTCGTCAAGTGCAAACTTTTCATCGCTTAGTAACACTATATTCTTCAAGCCGTCGTCGTCCTTGGTGTTTTGCTCCACTTCCATGTCTTCTCCAACGCAAACACCACATCAACACAGCAAAACATCAACACTTCACCTTCCAACTCCACCCATGTTTCATAACCCTCGCCGACGTACAAAGCACAAAAGCCATAACACAACTCGACGCCCCCCAACAAATAACCGCCGTATACCCACCACTCGCCCTCAAAATCGCGCCGCCAAGCGGGCCACCCGAGAGCGCGCTCAACCCCACCGCCGTAAACGCCATGCCCAAGCGCGTCCCCGTCTTCGAGATATCCGAGCTCAGCGCCGCAATCGTCGTCGGAAACAAACTCTGGAACGCAGCAGCGAAGATGCCGAAGAGCGTGATGAAGGCGTAGTAGGTGGGGAGCGAGAAAACGGCGAGCCAGCACCAGAAAACGACGGCGGTGAGGAAGAGGAAAACGGCGTACGTGTTGAGGACGCCGAAGTATTTGTCGGAGAGGTAGGCGGGGAGTGTGCGCGCAGGGATGCCGATGCCGTTGAGCAAGAGGACGAGGTTGAGCGATTCGGTGTATGCCATGCCTAGCTCGTCGCGCGCGTAGGATGCTACCTGTTTTTATGTTTGGTTAGATGAGTTATTTGGGGTTATGCAGGAGGTGCGGTTCTCCCGGGTAGGCGGAGAGTGAAATAGAGAGCTTACATAGTAAAACACGAGGTATACTGGTGGCATGACGAAGCAGATCCCAAGTACATGGAGCATGTATGGGACGTCTCGGAACGCATCCATATCCCATAATGGACCGCTCTTCCGCGGGGGAAGGCGTGGTTGCATAAACGCGATGACAATGGTGAGGCTAGCAACGTTGATGAAGCCCAAGACCCGAACGGTCCAGCCGAATCCTACTTTTCCAAGTAACTGGCGGACAACTATGGGGTAAATGAGACCACCGACTGAGTTTCCCGTGGTGACTAAACCGAGTGCAAACCCACGCCGCTTAGCAAAATAAGTAGATACCAACCCCACGATGGGTACGAAGAAAGTGCCGCCTCCAATACCAGTGCACAACCCTTGCGTAAGCAGGAGCTGCCAGTAATTCTTCGCGAGGCTCATTGTGAAGAGCCCAATCAAGTGTAACACTATGCCAGCGATGATGGTGGGTCGGAAGTACCCAGCATCCAAAGCACGGCCTGAGAACCCTCCTATGAGGAACATGAGGCACGCTTGCGACGACCCAATCCAGGATATCGTCGAATCCGACTCAGGCAGAATCTCCGAATAGTAGGTTTGGAAAGCGCCAAAAGAATTGACGAATCCCCACGTGTTCATGATGGCGATCCATGCGCAGAAGACTTGGAGCCATGCTTGTGTGCCGCCGTCTGGAGGCGGTCCGGGGTCTCGTATGGAACGGGTCGTGAAGCGTGATGTTACTCTTTCGAGGGTGGCAGGGGCCCTAGATCTTGTTCTTGATAATGGGGCGCTTCGTCTCGTGGAATCGGTTGTGCTTGTTGGTGCTGCATCCGGTGCTGCTTTTTCCGGGTCGTTCTTTTCCATTTTGCCAAGTTTCCGAAGATTGTCGGCTGGCTTCTGTGTTAAGTGGGATTATCAAGGTGCGAGCTCAGTCGCTGGAGGGAATTTAAAAAGGGGAGGGAAGAGCGTTGAAGCGGCTGTCAGTAGAGCAGATATTAGGCCAATTGGGTCTGAGTCATCTATGATAAGTCGTTGATGCTATCGGATTCGGGATTGATAGCAGATTCGGGATGAAACATCAAAATCGGAGTCATTGGGTCAGTTATCGGATCTACGTAGATCTTTGAGGAATTTTGCCGACGAACCGACGTTAGTGGAAATGTACGACAAGCTTGCATGCATGAAGGAGAGGGGTTTGCGAAATTCATTGCGATGGTGTGTTAGCTCTTCAGAGCATTATGATTATTAAATAGGATGTAAAATGTCATATCTATCGTATATATCGTTAATCAATAATGAGAGCCTCAGGATAGAACCGTTGAGATGGGATTGGAACGACACTAGGGCGTAGACTGGAAATTCCAATCCACGCCCTAATGTCGTTCCTTTCCCGGAAATAACCGGATATACGCGAGCGTCGTGAGATCAGAACAATGTAGTCGAGCTAACACATGCCCTCCCAAGGGATGTGTCAACTAGACTTACCATTATTTCTCCCGGTATCGGCTGTCGTTGCGCGAGTCGTGTTGTCGTGTTGCACTTCGTACGACATATTCTATGTCTTGCTCGTGTTTGCCAGCTATCGTGTACACCCACTTATCTTGCGTCTTAACCCACCACCGGTTTGGCAAATAAGCTTCTCTGGAGACATGTTAGCGGACGCAACTGCAGGTGCCCAACGCTCACATACAGCATATAATACTCATCCCTGTTGAATGGAAACTCAATACTCAATGGCCCCGGCTTTGTAAGAAAAGTATCCGTACCCATCTCGGCTTCTTCATCCGACATCTCAACGTGTTTCCGTTTGTTGCCTTTATTTTCCGCATGTCGCCTGATTGCCCGTATGGTGCTAGTTAAATGAAGCTCCAGTATACGAGCATGCCAGAGGGAGTTGTGCAAAGCGGTGCGCACGATCCTCACGTTTCTCTGAACCAGCTCTTCGTTCCATTCTGGTGACTTTCCCCGCGGTATAATAGGCAAAGGATTCCCGGTGTCCAAATTGTCTTGCCAGTGCGCAAAATCCAGGGCTAAACACAGATTGTTCCACAGCATGAAGCAGGTGATACAACTACACACCAGGTACGGGTCCAGCGGTCGAACATGCTGATATGGCTTGTGGTGAATTGCCAACATCCGCTGTCTTCTTTCGTCCATCAGAGCCTCCCTTGCAGTTGCGTCAACTTGGCTGAGTAGCTTTGGTAGAGGGAAACACTGGGCTAGGATTGGGTAACGCCCTCGAATGATGGTATCGCCAATAACGTTCGCATTCAGAGCAACCAGTTTGCGGAAGCGACGGTTCACTGCGCCGAAAATGAGGACATCTCCAGGTGGAAGCAGTTTCAAGCATTCGAGAATGAGCTCCGTGGGGAGTTGGACAAGATTGACGACGGCATCAAGCTTGCGCGCCCGTTTGGTCTGCTTTTTTTGCTGCCGATCGGTGCGCTTCGAGTGAAGTGGAAGGGCGGCCGTCTTATCTTCGAGAGGCTCGTCGTCTTCGGACAGATGAAGAACTGCGTGGCGTGGCATTTTTGAAGGTGTACTTGAAATAAGCTCACGAAGGTTGATGATGCAAACTTTAATATTATAGTTACCGTGATCGTGGATGCCTGGTACCCTGGACTGTTATCGATAAGCGGATGCCTGTAAGCCAATCAACAGAGACAGCGCATAGCCAATCATCGATACTGGAACATCAAAGCTGGAAAGGCGGTTGGATTCGTGTCTTGGTTCTGGTCTTCCCTTTTTCTTTGGTTATATTCATGCTGGTCCCTCTGGAGAAATGATGCTGGGAGTAACAAGTTTGGGGAAAATCCCAAGCTTGGTCGGAACACGGGGCTCGCTAGAATGAAGATGGGAGACCGTGGGGGTTTGTATGAAACTCCGCATATCCATGTACCATGAGTCGTCCCTATACCGACAGGTATTCTACATTTGTTGAGTGTCTGCAGCCATCTTGCATCAATACTTGGGGGAACACTGATATCGATAATTCGACCGCTTGGGCGAGGAAGACACGTGAAGATCCTTTGACTTTCATTCTACATTGAACCATCCAGAGGATATGCTACGTCTTCCTGCACAGCTGTCGGATGTCCATACATACATGTAACGTTACTATCCTTCCTCGCTCGTGTTTGTTGGGATACTTATACAGCAGCACTCCTCAATGCGGATGGGTTCCTCATTACGGATAAGCTTACGCAATGATGGGACTGGGACCCTATTTTACTAGTTCTCTGCTAGTTTGACAAAATGTCTTGAGCGTGCGTGACCTGAGCTGCTTAGCCAAGTTACTATCGATAGTGGTTGGCTTGAAGTAGAGATGCGCCGAGATACCTACGGGGATCGTCGCGGTTAGTACCAAATCGGCTGCAGACCAGGGTATGGTACCAGCTGTGCTCTTGATTTCTGGAATTATTCTAAGGGAGTAATTCTTCGAACACGATTCTAAAAAGCTTCATGTTCTTCGGTCAGCTTTGCATTGTCTCCCGGTACAATTTCTCCGTACGCCACCCGGTTTGAAACGCAATCCCATCGACAATGAATTCGGGCCGTTAAAACCCCGAACCCCCAACAACGCATTATCGGGCAAAGATGGGATGGACGCTACAGCGGGGAAATTGTGTGGAGCATCTAACATGTGCATTTCCTCATTGGGCTCTGCGGCCGAGTATACTTCAGGGATCCCCGCCGCATCAACGTTATCCCGAGGCATCTGTCGACTGTAGCTCCCTGTGTGCTGGGTAACGGGTAACAAGCTGCCCCACGTCGGACGAGTAACAATGTCCTACGTCGACACGACCGGCGCGCAAACGGATGGACTGCCTAATGCAATCACCTCCTTTCCAAATGAAATGGTGATGAGGAGCAGCTAGTCATCAGCGAGCTTCCTGTCAGCCCGATGTCTATTTGTACCTATATGTACACCATCCCACTTCCCTGAGCCACTCCAAACGTCAGCAACCAACACTCTGCAACAATGGCTACGAGCGCACTTCACCCGTCCGAAACTCCGGATTGGAACAATCTGAAGGTCCTGCACAAGAACACCTTGCCGCCCCGCGCCTACTTCCACAACTACCCCACCGAGAACGACGCTTTCAGCTACGACATCACCAAGTCGAAAACGCACAGTCTCTCGGGAACATGGAAGTTCCAGCTTGCCAAAAACCCATTCGAAGCACCTGATGACTTCGCCACTCCTTCATTCGATACCTCCTCATGGAACGACATCGCTGTGCCGGGCATGTGGCAGCTGCAGGGTTTCGGGAAAGGCCCCCAGTACACCAACGTAGTGTATCCCATTCCCGTCGACCCTCCCAATGTGCCTTTTGAAGACAATGAGACTGGATCCTATGTCCGCAAATTCACCATCCCGGAGGATATTCGGGATGAGCAGATTAGGCTGCGTTTTGAGGGCGTAGACTCCTCCTACCATGTCTGGGTCAACGGAAAGGAAGTCGGGTACTCACAGGGCAGTCGTAATCCGGATGAATTTGACATTACAGAGTTTGTGGATAAAGAGGGGGAAAATACGTTGGCTGTGCGAGTGTACCAGTGGTGCGATGGGACATATATCGAGGACCAGGACCAGTGGTGGCTCAGCGGCATGTAAGTGTGACCATGTTACGAGTGGAAAGCTTGAGAATTGATGATAAGTGCAGTTTCCGAGATGTGTATCTAGTGGGTTTCCCTAAGGGATTCCACATTGAGAACATCTACGTCGAAACCAAATTCGATGAGTCTTACACAAACGCAAAACTCATAGTGAAGGCGCAGTGCAAAGGTGGCTCTGACAAGATTAACCTCAAGCTGATGGATCCAAATGGTAAAACGGTCATCGCGATGCCTACAAATACCGCAGACAATGGAGAGTGTACAGCCATACTTCCGGTCAACAATCCTCTCAAATGGACGGCCGAAACCCCGCATTTATACACACTGCATGTCTCAGTCAATCGGTCACAGTACATTCCAACTCGCGTTGGTTTCAGAGCCGTCGAGATGAAAGATGGTCTTATCAAGGTGAACGGGAAGCGGATCGTTCTCCGCGGTGCCAACCGCCACGAGCATCACCCACAGTTCGGTCGAACTGTACCACTGGATTTCTTGAAGCAAGATCTTCTCCTAATGAAACAGCACAATATCAATGCTATCCGAACTTCGCACCAGCCGAATGATCCGCGCCTTCTGGATCTTACCGACGAGATGGGATTCTGGGTCATTGACGAAGCCGACATTGAGTGTCACGGATTCGAGACTATTGAAAGAGCCAAGTTTACCCCTGAGCAGCAGAGATTGTCGTACCCGGAGAAGCAAGCCATTGCAGAAGTTGCAGCCGCGAAATGGACCTCCGACAATCCCGAATGGAAGCATGCTTATGTCGACCGTGCCGAGCATCTACTTATGCGAGACCAGCTTCATCCCTCTGTCATCATCTGGAGTTTGGGCAATGAAGGCTTCTACGGGCAGAACTTCAAAGCCATGTATGAATGGATCAAGACTTATGATGATAGGCCTGTGCATTACGAGCAGGATAGAAATGCGGAGAGTGCGGATATGTACTCTATGATGTATCCCACCATTGAACGCATCGTTGAATTTGCTCAAGATGAGACCAAGACTAAGCCTTTGGTGCTTTGCGAATTTGTAGGTTTGTCCTTGTCCTCTATGGAATTATTAAAATTAACATTCTCCTTTAGATCCACGCCATGGGTAACGGCCCAGGTAACATAAAGGAATACATTGATGTTTTCTACAAGCACCCCAAGCTTCAAGGCGGATTCGTATGGGAGTGGGCTAACCACGGACTTTTGACCAAAGACAAAACTACCGGCGATGAGTACTATGGATACGGAGGTGACTTTGGGGAAGCCGTTCACGATGCCACTTTCGTCATGGATGGTGTGCTCAACTCTGACCACAAACCCAACATGGGTTTGATCGAATACAAAAAGGCCATCGAGCCGGTACAGCTTCTAGAGGTCAACGGAAAGAAGGCAAAGTTCATCAATAGATACGACATCATTGCTTTGGATCATCTAGAGTGCAGCTACACTGTCATATCCGAATCTGGAGCCTCGGATACGACTGGCACAATTGTAATTCCCTCTGGCATCGGTCCCGAACAAACATTCGAAGTCGATGTACCTTCTGTGCCAGAGGGCAAGGGCGAGACCATCCTGGATGTATCTTTCAAACTCAAAGAAGCTACGCCTTACCTAGAGAAGGGTTTCGAAGTTGCCACCGCCCAAATCCCAGTCAACAACCACGCTTCCCTCCAAGAACCTCCATCCACGGAGGATGCCCTCAAAGTAGACACATCGACCAAAAACCGCATCACCATCACCAGCGCCTCCAGCACCTGGACCTTCGACACTGTCCGCGCCCAACTAACCTCCCTCGTCAAATCCAACACCGAACTCATCACCACCCCACCCGCCCTCAACATCTTCCGCGCGCAGACCGACAACGACGAGCCCTCGGACGGCGAAGACTGGAAGGCCGCCAATCTTGAACTCGCCCTCCTCTCCACACGCAAAGTAACCTGGTCCCAACCAACCCCCACCACCTTCACCATCACCGCGCACCAGCGTCTCGCGCCGCCCGTGCTGTCCTGGTCCATCGACGCCGTGCTCACGTACACCTTCAACGCAAATGGCACGCTCGGCATCCGCGTTAAGGGAACTCCGGTGGGTGACAACCTCCCCCGCACCATCCCACGCTTCGGCCTCGTCCTCGAACTCCCCAAATCGCTACAGAAAGCAGAGTGGTTCGGCCGCGGGCCCAACGAGTCCTACCGCGACAGCAAGTTCTCGCAGCTCGTGGGCCTGCACAGCGTCAGCTCCATCGACGAGCTGTGGGTCGACTACGAAGTCCCGCAGGAAAGCTCCAACCGCACCGACACGCGCTGGCTCAAACTCTCCTCACCCTCTGACGACGCCGCGTCCTTGTTCGTGCAATTCGTCGACTTGACCGCCGAAGGCGAGAAGAAGCGAACCACGTTCGACTTCCAGGCTACGCATTACCGCATGACGGATGTGGCTGCGGCTAAGCATCCGTATGAGCTGCACAAGTTGAAGAAAGAGGAGGTGGTGCTGAGGTTGGATGCCGTGCATCATGGTTTGGGTACGGGGAGCTGCGGACCTAGAACCCTGGATCCGTATGCGTTGTTCACAAAGGAGATTGAGTTTGAGGCTGTTTTGGCGTAGATTTTTATATGGTAGAAAGAAATAGATTCGCGCGCGCTTCTGATTGATTTGTTGAATGTTTTTTGTTTTTTTGGTTTATTCGTTGCAGTCTTTTGGATAAAGAGTCGTGGTATCAAACGCAGATGAAAAGAAAATAATGCGCGCAAGTCTCTTATGATGCCTAGCTAAGGGATATGATGAAAGTGTACCAAGTTGTTTCCTGTTCATATATAGCTAACTTTTGTTCTGTCCGTGATGTCACACACACTCTCTCTCTCTCTTGTCTCTTGCGAATAACGAACGTTGAACGACAGCTTTTTTCTCTCTAACCAGCACGCGAACAGACCTCGGTCAAAGGGATTACGAAAGAGAGAGAAAGAGACAGAATTATATGTATACATGGAAATATACAAAAGTAACACCAACAATCACCTGTTTGTCCTAGTACATACACACATACATTCATCTACTCCATACACTGCATCTCTCCTCTTTTCCTCCGTGTCAGACTTCTCTTCAGCTGCATATAAAACAAACCACTCAGTGGATTATTTAGATATTTAAAATCGTTGTTTACTAAAATTCGGCCCTCCCTTAGATGTTTTCATCTAAACACTGATCGCAAAGCACTGAGTAGCAATCCTGACACCAATTGACCCAGCGGAAGGAGGTATTGCACATAGAACATATGTTAAGGTCCCAGCGAATAGCGGATCCCCTATCCCAACGATGGTGACAGTTAGGCAAGTGGTTTTGATCACCGAAATCCCCATCGTCATTCCCTGCGTTGTCGACGGCGCCCTCTCCCCAGTAATTATCTCCGTCTAAGCCTTCATCGTTCCAGTAGGGGCACGAGCATGTTTTCTAAAGTTTTGCACATTTGTAACAAAACTCTTTGCCGCATCGACATCTGTATAGTTGTTAACTCCTGCAATTGGGGACGTTGTTCTTCCATAGAAATGACTTGCATTATGTGGTTACACCCCTCCGTTAATTCGACTATGGCCTTACAGCCATAACATTGTTGCCAACCATTCTCCTTGGCAACATCCATTAACATCTGCGTGGTTTGATCCTCCGGACACAGTCCCCCATGGTCCGGGGTTTTGCATACCACGCAAGTCCGAGTGTTGCAGGCCGGACATATCGCAGTATCTGCCCTCACATGTTCGGGCTTGATGAAAATCGTACACAGTGAGTTGCTACAGTATATAGGGTTTGTGTTTTCCACCTCTACTTCTTTTTCCTTATATGCGTTGACAAGCTCTGGCGTGAGGAAGTGGGCAATAGCGATAAAAGGAATCCGTATACCGCAGCAGCGAGGGGATCGCGCTCAAAATCAGGATCGGTCTTTGTTCTAGTAATGGGGGTGTGGCCCTGAAGTCTATCTGCGAAGCTGGTTTGCTTGGGTCGCGCCGGTGTGCTCGAGTGAAGCTTCGCCAGTTGATCGCGAAGAGTCTGGGAATATTCAATAGCCTCTTCCTCATTTTTCTCCATTTATTTTCTAAGGCTCTTAGTTTGGGCACGAAGAGTATCACGTTCGGCGCGAAGGCGAGTGATTTCGTTGTCCGTGTTGGCGTGTTTGTCCTTTTATCTTTAAGGTCATGCAGCAATTTGCGATTGTATTTAACGATATTGTCTTCGCCAAAAACGCTGGCCTTAAAGAGCTTTTCAAGCCATTTGCGGCAGTATGCATGGCGATTAATCTCGCCCTCGTGCCTGCAGGTGAGCTCTAGAAGGTCAGAGTGAAGGTTTTGCTCCATGCATGCGGAGCAAATGCCATGTGTAGGACGTATGGCCCCATCATTCTCCAACGGAACGCTTTCAGCTTCCATAATGGCTGTCAACGGGCCTGCCACTTCGGCGGCAGAGCTTCCAACATGCTCGAGCGTAGCACTGGTGGTATTGTCAGCAAGGGGAAGGCCTGAACCTGGAGTTGCGGTGCTCATGGAGAGCGTTGCGGACGAGGGCGTGCTGTTTGGCTTGTGAGGATTTATCCCACTCGTGGCCTCGCGAGGTGCCTCATGCGGTGGAGAGGAGAGAAGGTCGGTTATCGACAACATAGACGTTCCTTCGTATTTGGCGATAAAAGGCAGAAAGCGCCAACATCTGAAGGAACCGTAAGCCCGAATACGTACAGTTGGCCCTCATGAATTAATATTAAGTCCTGGAGAGTGGACTGCGTGATTCCCAGGGCTGCGTAGTTAACACTGCCGCTTTTTTCTATGTCGGAGCAACCGGTGGTGGGAAAGTATAAATTTCTGATAGCGTTGAGCTTATATAATTTGTAGGTAACGGCAAAGGTGGTTGCCTGTAATCGACGTGGGGAGGGTAGATATAAATATATATAGGTTGTAAGTGATGGCGACTGTGGTTGTCAGGAATCAACTGGGGGAGGGCATTATATATACCCTTCCACGAGGGAAAAAGCAGTGAGGCCATGTGACTGGGGAATCAACCAGCAGCTTAAATGTTTGTGTGCGGCATCAGATGATCAACCAAGTTGAGGGAAAGAACCCATCACGGTGATGCGGCAAGGGTTGCGTTGGCATTTCATGTTATTCGCCCAGTCCCTAGGTAGCAACGTCAGCGTAACTTTGTTCATGTGGCAATTGTAAAGTTCTGAGGGCACTTGCTCTATCTATTGTGAGTTGAACTTGGCAGAAACTAGCTACATAAAGGAAACAAACATAACGAAACAAATAGCAAGTACTTCAATTGTTTCACAGTTCTCCATTCTAACGAACGTACACGATAAGTTGTGCTTACATCAAAGCAAGGGCACAAAATAAGCCGCTTACCATGTGTCTAATGTAGTTGGGAGATACGCTTTCTAATTCTCTCTTCAAGTTTTCCCCTTTTATAGTTGGAAAGCAAGACGGCCACTTTGTAATATAAGAGCAAATATAAACCATTCCAGTGCTCACGCATACAGATATATATAAAAAAGCAATAACGAATTGCGGAATCATAAAAACTGTCAACTCGAAGTCTTAGAAAATTCTACAACTTGCATCAAAAACTCAAAATACATCTGCTACCATAAACCCACAGAAAACCTTCCCTGTCATAGACTTGAAAGCAAAATAGACATAGGGAGCCGCCCCTAGCAGGCATTTTTCTGTGTCCATATCGCACAACCTTTATTCTTCATGGTAGTTATTTCCGATTTGCAAAGTTTAAATCCATAAACACAATAGCATATTCTAAAACCTATATGAATGAGTACATATCAC
Organism: Periconia macrospinosa; assembly: GCA_003073855.1. Taxonomy (NCBI): domain Eukaryota; kingdom Fungi; phylum Ascomycota; class Dothideomycetes; order Pleosporales; family Periconiaceae; genus Periconia; species Periconia macrospinosa. The sequence goes on along the minus strand of KZ805317.1, from coordinate 179,273 downwards.
AAGTCTCATTAGGCCTCCCATTTCATTAATTCTCTACAGCATTCACTCTTGCCATTTATCTTTATACAAAACAAGTCGCCACAATTTCCTATTGAACTTGGTTTTCGTGAGGATTACTGTAGGTAAGGATGCTTTTCATACTGTTTCTAACATAAACACCCCAGCTTCCCATCTCGCCGTCTCCCTTCATAAACAAAACATAACGTCGGAGGGGTAGATTTAACAATCATGAATTAACTTCAGAAACGAAACATGATTAGCGCTATTGGGCCATACAATTACCGCGTAAGGTAGATAATTAGATGGAGAGCAGCTTATTCTAACACCCCTACTTGAATAACTCAATATGATGGACATCGTCAGACCGCCGCGTCGTACGCAACCATGGTGATTTTTATTGGGTTATACAGGTGGCTCGACTGCTCAATTACCTTTGTGTGCGATCTTTAGTCGAGGACGTTTTGGAGTGGTTTGGTAACCTGTGTCGATACTGCGGAGGATATTCATCAATTCGTGCGATGATATGCAGACTTTTGTAAAGGTGTGCTGCCTTTTCGGTTAGTCTATTTTGTTCGTTATTTTTATTCGTGTTCTAACACCTCCTACAAAGTTGACCTTGGCAGAAATACACAAATCTAACAAGTGTCGACATCTATCCAGCACGGTATTTTCTAACCGTCATGGGAGAATTTCATGATTACAAACGGAAGAGAAGCTTCCCTACGGTCCCCTTCACGCAGTAAGCTCACGCACTTCAGGCAATCAAAGTGAACAGATACTCATTTGTTGAGGAGAACAATCGCGGTCTTACAATTCCACTATTTCAATGCCATTATTTCGCTTCCACATCTTTGTGTAAAGTTACATATATATATAAAGTACAGACCACACCACGGAAGATATATGCTCGTTTAAAAAAGAACGCGATAAACGCCGGAACAACGTCTCGTATACTTGGGAGATGGTGAAGAGAAGCTCTCTCAACTCTTTACGGTCCCCTCGGTAGTAGAGTGGATGTGGGTGGGGTGGTGTGGTGTGGTGTGGTTTTGTGGATGATGCGGAGAAAATTACGGATGGTGGTACTTTTTTTTGGTAAAATAGGATGGGGTATTTGCTGTTTCCTTATTTGCCCTTCGGATTGCAAAGTTGCGGCTCGTAGAACTTGCCAGGCCACACAGGCTACAGAACATGTGTCAGTAAACTTGTTTCTCTCCAAACCCCTCATCTTCCGATAACAAGGGAGGCGCATATACCTCACTCACGTGGTTAGTGTAATTATTCTTGTGGTACTCCGATTCGGGACCCTTGTCCTTGTTCGCCTCCTGCTTCGGGTCTGTATCGTACGGGTCTCCGCGCTTGGTGGCAACGCCGGGGGTGTGGTAGGGGGTGCCGCCTGCTGCGGTGTAGCGGTCCTCGACGTTGGTGACTCCGGCGGTCTTCATGTGGTCTTCGCGTGTCCTGTAGGGGTTGGGGAACCAGTACTGGCGCATCACCATGTAGTAGGTGAAGCCGACGGCGCCGCCGGCCATGAAAATCTTGGGGATGGTGAGGCGGGACATTGTAGCTGTGCGTGGATGGTGGGATCGAAGAAATGAGGTTGGATGGGGTGACGATACGAGGTAACGGCGGTCGACGACGATAGTTATAAGAGGATGGATGTTCGGATTGCGATGGTGAGGGTCAGATGCTACATGTGACGAGATGATCGTCGCAGAATGATTGTCCTCGGGGCGTGATATTGACGAAGGGTCTAGAATTACGACGGCAATGGAAATGTTCGCGTCATGGTGATGGTTGTTTAGGTAAAGTTCCAAATGTCTTGGCAGGGCTGAAGGAAACAAAAGGATCCCCTGCACGGTTAAACATTAATCCGCTCTGGCACACCTTAGTCATCATAAACAAGCCTTTAGCAGGAATGCGGCTGAAGTGTGGCTTGCCTCCAGCTGTGGCGCACCCTTTTCGCAATCCGAACCTCTCACCTCTAATCTCCTGGGGGGAAGTGGACACGCTATCCTTCACTCGACAATTCGTCGCTCTACGTCCTTCGCTATAATGGATTTCTGAGAAAAGCCTACCGCATATAAAATAGGAGGACACTTGCTACGCCCCTTCACTCAACAATTGCGAAGCTCGACATCACTTCTCAACAGGGGGATACTTCATGAGAGAAGAGGCAGAAGCCAGAGGAGCGCATTTCGACAGGAGACTTTGGACCCGATTGAAACATGGACGGTGATCCTGCCGTGGAGCCAGAGCTGGATGGCTTCAGTCGCATCCTCCCGCTGCCCTATCGCGTCGCTCTCATCATAGTAATGGGTACGTAACCCCCCTCCCGATCCGTCCCATCTCCCCAATCCGCAAGTACTCACAAGATCACAGGCATATGGGCATGGGGCCTCAACCTCCAATACCTCTCGCTAATCCGCATCGACGTCCCGAGTCTAATCCGCTATCCCGCGCGAAACTCTCCACACCACCCTCCACACTACCTCTCCTGCTACCGCGTCGCGACCGCGCTCTCGATCCCGCTCGCCCTCTCCCTCCTCCTCTTCTGGACCATAACCTCCGGATCCGCCTCCGACGTCGCGGCCTGGGAAATCCTACCAAACCTCTACCTCCTTATCCTCGTCGTAGGCTTCATCGTCCCAATCCCCTTCGTCAGTCGCAACGGAAGGAACCGCACGCTCGCAACCCTCAAACGCATAATCATCGGCGGAATCGCGGAAGCGCAGGACGGAAAATTCGGCGACATTCTCCTCGCCGATGCGCTGACCAGCTACGCCAAAGTCCTCGGTGACCTATTCATCTCGCTCTGCATGTTCTTCTCCTCGTCGCACTCCTCCACCGGCCCACCCAACCGCAACTGCGGCGGCGCTTTCATCGTACCCCTCGTAATCAGCATCCCATCCCTCATCCGTCTCCGCCAATGCCTCACCGAGTACTCGCGCGTGCAAAAAGCCAACGCGCAAACCGGGTCCATCTCCCCGACCGCAGGCTGGGGCGGCGTACACCTAGCCAATGCGTTGAAATACAGCACCGCTTTCCCCGTCATCATTCTCTCAGCCCTCCAGCGCTCACCGTCCCCCTCCAAATACGGCATGTCTGAAGCGACTCTCTTCCGTCTCTGGCTAGCCGCCGTCTTTGTAAATTCGGCGTATTCGTTCTATTGGGATGTGACGCGCGACTGGGACCTGACGCTCTTCAAACCAAAAGAACGCGATTCTCCAGAGTACCCCTGGGCGCTGCGCCGACATCGCTGGTTTCACGCGAAAGAGTTTTATTACACCGCAATTATAGTCGATGCAATGTTACGGTGTACGTGGAGTTTTAAGCTGAGTCCGCATTTGGACCATTTCAATGATTTGGAGGGGGGTATCTTTTTGATGGAGGTGCTTGAGGTGTTGAGGAGGTGGATGTGGATCTTCTTCAGGGTCGAGTGTGAATGGGGTGAGTATTTTTCCTTTTCCTTCATCTGTTGGTGGAAATGAAGTCAACTGACGTGTTATTGATGTAGTTCGTAACCACCGCGGCCCCGTCCCCGATGACATCCTCTTGGGAGATATGGGAAACTCGATTAACGGCATCAACATGTACGACTCGGACGAATAATTCGGATTTAACTTAACCAATCTTTCTCCTACTCTCTCCTCTTGTTCTCCTTCTCCGGACATTCTGATTCAAATGAATGTATTCTTTTTTACATATACTCCCTTTGGGTACTGATTTGTATGTACGATTAGCGTCTCCTTTCTTCCACATTCTTCACCATCTCCCATAGATTTTATAAGCATTTTTAAGCGCGCATTTCTTTTCTTTTCCTTCCCCTCTACGTTTTTTTTTTTTTTTTCTCTTTTTAAGTTTAAAAATATTTATATAGACTGAGGGCGTTGGGAAATGGGTGGGGTTCAACGTAACGCGATGTAGGCAGAGGCGAAAGGTGTATTGTAAAGTGAATGAAATGAAGTGAAGTGAAGTGGACGTAAGGATCAACATCAATATCCATCCAAAGGGTTTACTCACTAAGACAGAACGTGATACCTTTATTTCCTCATTGTTTATTTTTAATCCTTTCTTATCCGCGTCTCTCTCTCTACACAAAAAGCTAGTTCTACATCACACATAGCACCTGGCATTAGGATATGTATACACCAAAACACCTATCCTACAGTAGTTCGAATCCAACAGTAATTACACTTTATTTACCTCTTCTTACCTAATATTAGGCGCTGCGAACGGGAGTATAGGGGTTAAGGCTACCTAATTAGGGTACATAGGTGAGCTTTAAATTTTCTCCTTATCTCTCCTTCTAATCTTCATCTTGAGTGGAACTTCGCGTCTACGACACTTAACATCTTACCTGGATTATAAAAATGTTATATGGATATTATAGATCACATGACAAGGTTTAATAAGTTCTTCTTGTAAGAATGATCTCTACCTAGAAAGGAGTAGACTTGCGTCTTCTTCTTTTTGTAAGAAGGTACAAAAAGAGTCGACTCAATCTGCACTGTACTTGATTCGTATATATGTAAGCACTTTTTACGTGAGGAATTATTTATCTTTAAGTAAGGGGTATATACCAAAGAATCCTATTTATTACTAGCGGTGGATAGAGAACAAGAAACAACCTTGCATGTATATAGTCTTAGCTTAGCCTGTCTAAATGGTGCCCTTCCGGAGGTCCTTCAGGTGATGATAAATGAAATACCGTTAAAACTCGCACATAACCATCACCCCGGCCTTCTTGGTAGAAGAGAACGACTTTATACAATTGGATGAATCTGCTCACTACAACGTAGCTTCCATCAGCTAGTACCCTAATAGCCAATTGTATAATGCTATTCTCTTCCACCAAGAAGGCCGGGGTGATGGTTATGTGCGAGTTTTTACGGTACATACATACAGACACCCTTCATTGGTGGTCGTAATCGCTTATGTTGGTGGTCCCTATCAACTCCCCTGTCGTTGCCACTCAGCCCCTCTTCAACCTCGTCTCAGCCGAATCCACGACATGTTCAAGACCATCTCGCGATTGACAATAGCTGGCATGAGGCAAGTCGAACATCGCCCCGGCAACAACACTACACGCGGATACAAAAGCCAAAAGGGTAGGCGGGGCAAGGCTCTTGGCCCTGTGCCTGTTGCTACCTATCCTGTAACCCACAAGAACATATAACAACATGCCATTCAGGGACCTCTTTACCCGAGACAAATCTCGAGACAAATCTCGAAAGAACAAAGTGGTATCTACTCAAGAATCTAGAGAGCGCGCCCTTGCGCAAAACGGGCAGAATGATACAAGCACGATTGCAAAAGGGAAGAATCTGGGTGTCAGGGTACTCTACGAGCCGCCGACTGGAACTGTTGCCGTGGTAGACATTGTGTTCGTTCATGGTCTCACGGGGAATGCCTACGACACATGGCTTCACGAGAAGAGTGGCATCCATTGGCCTAGTCAGTTGCTGGAGGAAGATATCAAGGACGCGAGAATCATGTCCTTCGGTTATGATGCGGACGTTGTTCGCTGGTTTAGCGCGGCATCTGTCAATCGTGTTGGAAATCATGCCGAGGCCTTGTTAGGTGCTCTCGCCCGTCAAAGGGAGCGCACCGACTCGGATGATCGGAAAATCATCTTTGTGATGCATAGTCTCGGAGGTAAGTGGAATCTCGCCACGGGCCTTTAACGTACCTACAGTAGTGTCAACAGTAATTTGCCCATACCCTTGGGGATGCGCTAGTTACTTTCTCGAACACTTGCTAATTCCATCTTCTCCGTGTAGGTCTTGTTGTACAGAACGCCTTAGCACTGTCCAGGTCCAGCAGAGAAGCACACTTACAGAAAATCGAGGCAAACACGGTGGGGTTGGCCTTCTTGGGTACTCCTAATTTTGGGAGCAACCTAGCGTCGTGGGCCAATTATGGCACACATTTACTCAACATGGTCAAACGGACGAATAAAGATATTGTAAATGTTTTGGAACCGGATTCTGAGGTGTTAGCAATCATACAGAAACGTTTTCACGAGCTTCTGTTCATGCGGCAATCGCAACCAATTAAGATCAGTTGCTTTCACGAGGAGTTGCCACAAGGGGCTTTGGGAGTGGTACGTCGCAGCCCTTGTACGAATGTCAAAGTCACTGATACATCTACTTCGCTGCGCAGATAGTGGGGATGGAGTCCGCAACCCTACCACCATATCCATGCTACCCAATCCATGCATCGCACTCGGTGAGTAGGCCTCTTTGTGCACGCCAACTGTTTTGCAAGCCGTGTACCTGTCGAAAGAGAGTTACAGTACGCTCATATATGGTAGGACATGACGAAGTTTCAAGACCGAGACTGCCCTGGATACAACACTGTGATGGGCGAGCTTTGGCGATGGGCGAAAGCTGTACACAATGAGGCATCCCGGAACGCCGCGTCCCAGGCAGGTATGTCTTAGAGACATCGGTATGTAACCACGCCACTTTCAGGATAGTTGGCGTACTATGAGATGATCCCGAGACTTGTACCTAATGTGGTCCCGCCTTTTTTCTGTTTGCCTTTTTTTAATATTTTAGTCTGGGTAGGGATACTTGAGTAGTGTCTTAACATTATGGAATTTCATCCGAAAACAATGGTCTTGAGAGATCTGTCGATGTTTCACTACCTCTCGAGGACACGGAAATGTAAGAGCAGGTTTGTTCAAGATGGGAATTCATCAAATTTTAGCTCAATGTGCGCCAACTGTCTTGTAAGCGGCGTGGGAGGGAGCTTTCGTCGCTAGTAGACTCTCTGACACCCCCGTGTAGCTCGACCAATTATTACCGAGGAGAGACTCCGCCAAATAATCGACCAAACAGAGTTACAAGAATTACTCGAAATCCTGCAAGTGTCGGATCAGGATAAAAACATGAGAGAGAAGAAGCTTATTGAGCGCGAAAACCCCAGGTATTACTGGATATACCGGAATATTGACTTCAAGAAATGGGAATCGGCTTCGGACTCTGTGATTCTATGGCTAGGTGCCCCCCCGGATCGCAAGCTTGAAGATCTCTCGCATACCATCATTGAAAAAACAAAGGTAGACGCCGCTAATACGGACCAGCTCGTTCTCTGCTTCTTCTATTCACTTTCCACCGGGCAACAACCCGCGCCAACAACATTCACCCATACACTCTTAAATCAGATCATTAGCGCCTCGCCGTTAGAAAACCGTGTTGGAATCCTTCGAAAATTTCTTCACCGTCTGCTGGACTGGATGGTTTTATCAAGAGTGGACTTGCCGCAACATTGTGCGCCCAGGAATGAGGTGGAGAACATTAGGTCCTTGCTCGAAAGCCCTCCGGATGTGCAATTGGATGCTTTGAAACGCATCATTAAAGAGCAAAAGCGGGAAAGACTGCTGGTTGTCATTGATGGCCTTGATGCTCCTGGTCTTTCCGGAAAAGTTCAAAGAGGAAAAGAGCACCGACATCGTTTTTTCGAACAAATTAAAGACTTTGTCAACGACCTAGAGAACTACAAAGCGAAGGTGAAAGCACTGCTGACGGGTGAGCCTGTTGTTGATGCGTCTTCCCGTACTCAGCATTGGATTTGCATCAATTACGATGAAGAAAGAACCGGTTCGTTTGCTTGTAGATCTTTACTCTGCCAAACTAACTTCGCATTACTAGAATGTTTATCCAGTCTACTTTTCGACAATTCGCGGTACGAGAATATATCATCCGGACATGAGGGGTCGTTCGAATGGATCTGGACCCATGCAGAGTTCAGCGACTGGCTCATGGCGAGTAAGTCACGGCTTATTTATGTCCAAGGAAAGCCAGGCAGCGGCAAGAGCACTCTTACCAAGTATGTAAGCGAAAGCCTCTTGGAGCGCGAAAACATCGCCGAAACCGCAATTGTGGCAAAGTATTTTTACAGCGACAGGGAGGGTGAGTCGCAAAGGAGCCATTACCACATGTTACGGTCGTTACTGCACGATCTACTACTTCAGGACGAAAACTTCTTCTACTCTGGTTTCCAGAAGGAATACAGGAATCATCTTCGGCCTGATTCCGGCATGAAGCGAAAGTACGAATCTTTAAAGCGAGTTTTGAAATCCTTCAAGATTTACCAAGCCTCCAAACCAGTCTATCTAATCATCGATGCCGTAGATGAATCAGACCAGGATGATAGGCGTGACATTCTCGACCTCCTACTTGACCTTCATGAAGGCCCCTCGGAACGATCTACGATCAAAACGTTTATCGCAAGTCGACCAGTGGGCCAGCTGGACTCTACATCCCACAACTTCATAAGGCTGCAGGATTGGACGAGAGGAGACATTTGTGCTTGTGCGATATCCTTCCTGGATCGCTTGCGCCTTCCTGATCCGACCTTCTATCGATCCAAAGCCCTAACTTTTATAGTCGACCGTGCGCAAGGTGTCTTCCTATGGGTACACCTCGTTGGAAAAGATCTACTGAGGAACTTCGATGACGGTCAAAGCACGCAGAATGTTCTAGAGTATCTCGAGGAGCTCCCCCAAGAACTGGATGATTACTACAAGCTCATGCTCCAAAAAATCTGCAAAAACGAGAGAAATATTGCCGATTCGAGAATGCTTCTGCAATTCGTGCTCTTCGCCAAACGCCCGCTTACAGTGGATGAGCTGCTCCATGCTCTTGGTGCGCGGAATACCCCTGACACTGGACAGCTGCCTTTAGATGCCGAGTTTCATCTCCGTGTCCCAACCTCTAAGCGTATCTTGGTCTGTGGGGGTGACTTTCTGGAGGTCAAGTCCAATGACGAGCGCGACATATGTCAGGTTATGCACCAAACCGTTCGCGACTATTTCTTCCGACCTAATAGCCAAGCGAAACAGTTTATACTGGAAAAAATTGACCAAGATGCCCATATCTCCATCGCAATGATCTGCATCCGTTACCTCACAGTCGTTGTAGCGAACATGAACGAAACGAAAGGACTGCCGCCTTTCAGCGAGTGGACTGATACTCAATTTGCAGTGTGCGCCCAGCGCCTGCAGCAATGGCCACTGGCGAGCTATGCATTGCACCATCTTGCAGGTAAGTGAGGCTTTGGTATGAATGGCCGTGGTATCTGCAGTGGGGATTCGTCGTAGCCTGAATCATTCCAAGGATAGTTCACTAACTTTGCCCTGTCTCGTTAGACCACATAAACGCTTGCAACAACGACGATCGTTTTACCGAGAACATGTCTCGATTTCTAGATTTATTGGCCAAGGAGCCCGCCGCGTACGTGCTGCAAGAGTGGCAAGCACGTTTCTCGAGATTCTTGCACGACCCATCTCTCACTAGATATAGCACTCAGCCAGATCCTCCATCGAGCAGAGCCAGGAAACGCATTTTCCACATGGCCGCTCACGTTGGATGTCCGATCGCCAGTGAAATTATGCTAGCTGCGGGCCAGGACATCAATGAAACAGAGACGATTTCTGTGCCTTCTCGGGTTTTTCGGATTTCTCGGACTGCTCTTTTCCGGGCGGCAGAAGAAGGGCACGAGGCCGTTGTTCGGACGTTGTTGGCGTATCCCGAACTCGAGGTGAACTCGGGTTTAACTAATCATTTCAATGATCGCTACAAAAGTGTGGCTAAGACGTCTCCACTGGAGCAGGCTGCATACAACGAGCATGCGAGTATCGTCAAGCGGCTTCTCTCCCACCCAAACATCTCCAAGATCTCAAAGAATGCTGCATTGCTGGAAGTGTCAAAAAGAGGGAATGTTCCCATAATAAAGCTACTGTTAAGAAGTGTCCCCAAGATTGCACTCTACGAAGTTGAAGACATCAACGGACGAACACCCTTGGCATACGCGGCCGAAAACGGTCATTCCGACGCCGTCAATTTTTTCTTGTGCCACAAAAAAGTAACGGGCGCCTTCCACGATATTGATAAGGAGGGAAAAACGCCGCTGTCGTATGCGGCTGGAAGCGGTCACGAAGACGCCGTCAAGTTACTATTAGACGACATGCATGTGAATCCTAACTTGAGAGATAGGTACGGCCGAACTCCAATATCGTATGCAGCAGAGCGAAGACACGAAGGCGTCGTTAAGTTACTAGTAGATGACATGCATGTGAATCCTAACTTAAGAGATAACTACGGCCGAACTCCGATATTATATGCCGCTGGAAACGGTCACGAAGGCGTTGTCAAGTTACTATTAGATACCGAACGTGTGGATCCTAACGTAAGAGAAGACACCGGCCAAACTCCGATATCGTATGCAGCAGAGCGAGGACACCTTGGGGTTGTGCAGCTGCTGCTTGACACAGAAAAAGTCGACATTGGCTTGTCGAGTTGGCTCGTGGGCTCGCCGCTCGATGTGGCGAGGCGGTACGGACATGAGGATGTTGTTGCGCTCCTTCAATCCTATGGTTTTAGATAGTATGACAGATGGGATGACAGATGGGATTAATAGGCATGGCTAGTAACATATCTATACATCCTATACGTCTTTCTATACACACACATTTATATGTATTAATCCATAGACTGACTTCAAATTCAATTCAATTCAAACCCAACCTTCGACATGGACCTTTAACATCAACCTTCAATCTTCACCATCGACATTCCATTCATCCACCCACCTACTCCAACCCCCGTTCAAATATAAATTCAAATATAAATTCAAAAAAAAAATTAAGAAAAAAAAAAAAAAAAAAAAGCTACTAGTAGTTACAAAGGCTAAAAAATAAACTTAAGTCTAGTAGAGGCTGTAGAGCGATATGGTAGGTTAGTATCTTAGCTCTAAAATAGCCCTTTTCTAGTAAGTAGGTGGAGAAGATAGTCCTTATTATTAAGTAGTATAAGCACACTTTTCGCCTTTGCGCTTTAAGTTTATTAAACGTAAGTTACAGCGTTCTACATTTGCAAGCAAAGTCTGACAATCAATCTAGATAAAGAGCTTTATCCTTAGTGTTAATCACAAGTTGTTCCCGAAAGTGTAATTTACTCCCCTATCTCTCCACATTGAGAGAAGAGCACATCACAAAATCTTTCCGCCGCCCACCAACCATCCTCATCCACAAAACCCAAGGACCAATCCCACCACCCACATTCTAACAAAAAAAGACAGCGTCAATCACAAAAACCCTTAATCCCAACCATCTAACTCCTCCATACCCAACCTAAACAATCCCAAACCCGTACCTCCAAACCCCCCGTCATTCACCCACCTTCTCAATCCCCCTAATCACCTCATCCAAATCCTCTCTAACCCCCCACTCCCTCTCGACCTCATCCGTAATCCCCTCCCTAAACCCCCTCAACACACCCTCCATCCTCCTCTGAAACCCCCCACCAACCGCACAAACAAAATATCTAAAAAGCTCATGTTGGTGTCCGATATCACGGAAACCACCACCCTCACCCTCCTCGCCTGCGCGGGGACGACCACCCTCCGGACGATCAGTTGTTTGCCGTAGGATAGCCGAGACGTGCGGTATCGCAGCTTCGATGATGACGGGGTGGCTTGTGAGGAGCTCGAAGATTATTTGTGCGCAGGGCCAGTTGGCGTCGCATGTCCAGTCGATGAGGGATGGGATTATGGGGGTCCAGATGTGGGGGTCGACGTTTTTGAGGAGGAGGATGCGGTCGATGTCGTGTTTGGTGAGGGGTGGGACTTGGTGGATGGTTTGGGGGGTTATGTCGGCTGCGGTTTTGATGGTTGAGGGTGAGGGGGGGAGATGGTCGTCGCCGGTGGTTGTTGTGTGTGGTGAAGACATTTTGATTTTTCGGTTTGTTTGTTTGCGTGGTTGAGGATGCTGTTGCGCGGGTGGGTGGGTGCCGGGAACGGAATGCGATGTGTATGTATATGTTTTGATGCTTTTTTTCGTTGCTGAGTGGTCTTTGCCTTGCTACTTTTATTTATCCAACGTTTTTGGAGCAAGGATTCAGCAATGCGTGACAGGTAAGTATTTCGTTTTCCACCCAAACGCACAGAAAACTCATGTATTTCTCTCTCGCTAACCTCTTTCACGTTGTAACACAGCACCTAAGCTTAAACCCTCTTATCACCACAACTCTAATAGCGCGCGCGCGATAAGACGCGGAAGGAAACATGCCAGCTTTTTATATTGCCTTGAATCAGCTAGATAGCTAAAAATAAAAACCTTACTAAGCTAACTAACAACATGACTTTGCTTAAGACTAGGTCCGTTCCGTCCTCAAGTTGCTTCTTCTAACCCTAAATACCCAGTAAATACGAGAGAAAAACATTTACGCGCACGCTAATGAACACCCTTTTTTTTTTATTATATGGTAGGGTGGTGGCTCGGTTACACTTGCTATGTAGACAGATACGTTACTATACCTCTGTCTCTTCCCCCTTTTCTCTATTCCCTTTCCTAAGACTTATTTTTTTTTTTTTTTTTTTTTTAAAAAAAAAAAAAAAAAAAAATAGGTATATACGTACACATATATATATATATATATACAAACGTACGAGCGAGCGAGCGAGCGAGAGAGATATATAATATTATGTATAAAAAGCAAAGCAAAGCAATTTAAGCCACTAACAAGCAAGTACGTTAGTTAGTTAAAAAAACCACCCCCAAAACAAGCGCATGTAAACAAGCAAGTAAAAAGTCATTATTAACTAAACGTAAACTAAACACAAACCTAAACCTCTAAAAAACCCCCTAAAAAACGGACCAAGATATATATAACACACACACATTAACAACTACAAGATACTATACATTATCCATCCATCCATCTATTCACACATTCACATACACATCCTATAATAACTATCTCTCTCCCCCCTATAGAAAAAGCCTAAAAAAAGCCTCCCCCCCCTATACACACCCCTTATACGGGCTACTACCCCCTATACACGCCCCTTATATAGGCTACTACCCCCCCCCCCCCCCCCCCCCCCCCCCCCCCCCCCCAAAAAACCCCCCCCCCCCCCCCCCCCTCCTAAAAAAAAGAAGACGTTATATACTTCTACTTAACTTACCCCTAACTTACCCCTAATCTTTCTATTCCATTCTATTCCACTACACTTCTTCCAAACAATAAAAATTAAAAAATTTCTCTTTTAAAAAAAAAAAACACCCGTATTTAAATTTAACACTTAAACTTAATATTTTATTAAGATAATTGTTAGATTGCACAGTGATGATTAAGTGAGACAATCTGTAATAATTGTGATGATTGTTTGTTCTGTGTTGTCTCGTCGGTCTCTTTAAACC
>KZ805317.1:108672-166051 GCA_003073855.1 Periconia macrospinosa | reverse complement strand
GAATCGTTCGAAAAGAGCGCGGAATCAAGTTCAGAAAGCTCAGATGATGCATCGGAAGCGTTTTCGGACATTGCTAGCAGGAAGTTGTAGATTAGATAGAGTGGTGTTGGGTGGAAGAAATACCCACATATCTTGTGCGGGGCGCGGAACTGGGGTAACTATTTTCCAGAATTCTTATCGATATTGTTAAGGTATTGATAATATTATTGATTGTTAAGATCCTATATTGTTATCGTTAACAAGCAATAACAATAACAATAACAATACTTAACAATAATGGAAGTATCGTTAACAAGCCTGGGTACCATTTACACCATTCTGTGGTTCGATTCTTCGCTAGCGAATTCGGTAGTCAAAATCATAATATCTTAGGCTATTTGAAGGCAGCGGAGTGGATCGTGGAGTGGATGGCCCAGAATGGAACTAATGAAGGATCAGGCAGTATTTTAAGGGCTGAGTTTGAAGTGTGATGCTTATTGGCTTTTTATTTATTTATTCATAATGTTGTCAAAGGAAATGGTTGATTATTACGTAGAATCGAATCGGCTTTTCCAATCATGCCTGTGGAGCAGCTGTTTGGAAGAGAGAACATAAATGGGTCTTCGTATGCACTTGATGATATTTATTTGGGGGGAAACAATAAATTCTGTAAGAAAAAGTTGGTAGTCACCACTCTCGATAGTTGTGCTTGAAGTGACAATCGCCACCATCATGATTGTTTGCGGCAACCAATGATAGCTAGCAAGCTTTAGATAATTTCCACGTGAACGATCCTGTGAAGAGAGTAAGCGCCTTCGGGAGGGTTTTCAACAATTACTACTATCGGTTTTTAAATAAATGTCGGGAGAGCACGTGCGACGTTCAAGATGCCTGAGCAAAGACAAATACCGAAGAAAGCAACAAAAAAGCAATTTAAGTCCTGAACTCCTTCTCCAATTCTGACATTTCTGTGCGTTCCTCCCCGAGCATTGCTTATTCTCGGGTATTGATTATGCCTTCGCAACACCCTCCTACTGCAGTTGTCGTAAAACGCAATGCTCGATCTTCTACCTCTTCTACGCTTTCATACCAACACAAGAGAATATGGGAGTCATCCGATCGAAAAGCGTACATGGGCAAGTCTTACAGACAATCCCGCTCTTCGACATCCTACAAGTCAAACCGAGTTCTATCTACGGACAGAATGGCCTCCTACTCCAGTGAGCAAGTGCAATCTACATATCACCAATATTCACAAAAGTCCCACCAAAGCAGTTTAACTGGTCGGCAAAGCACAGAAGACGAAATTTCATTATGATATGGAGTACCAGCGTCGATCAAAACGGTATTTATATGCCGAGAGGATAGATGGTGAAGTTATGGATAGAAGTTTTGCTGAGGACGGGCACAGAGCATTGAGCGGAGAGCGGAGTTCAAGGAGCCGCGTGGATTTAAAACACATTGAAGAGAAGAGGTACGTTCGAGGTGGCTACTGTGTACAGAGCGAGAAATATGGAGCAGCAGGCGGTAAGCGTAGGCGTTAGGCAGGTGTAGTCGAACAGATTTGGAAGCGGAGAGAGTTGGTTTAATATATGGGGGATGCCGGGTGGCCGCGATAGAGAAGGTTGTCGCGTGCTTTCGTCATTGTTTAACATGAGTGCTTATGTTTGCGCAAATGCTTGCCCACAGGCTTCCAAAGAAGTTGATTCATCTGTGACTGTTTGTATCAGATATAAGGAATCAGCATATCGCACACATAGATCTCTGTAGACATCTTCTATCTACCTGTAGTCTTTTCTAGAGCTATGCACTATTGATTTAATCCCTGTACTGGTAGTGAACGTTCGAACGCCAGCTGCGCTGTTTGACTACATAATTTCCAACAAACTCATTGTAACTATACACAAAGTCAACAATAGTTCTCTTAAAAGAAATTTTTGGCAAGAAATACAATCTCAGAAACTGCAAAGAGAACACCACGATGTCTACAAAAAGGAAAAGGTCGGAAACCTCCGAGGAAGGCTTCACTCTGCAGGAGATTATGCAGATATTTTGGATAATAATCAACACTGCCATAGAACACTATGGAAAATCCAGCTTGATTAGAATAGTCAATTCGGGACGTTTAGACAGGGAGAGGTCTAGCAGTGTTCCTGTTTTCACAATAATCACCAATGGTAACAAGCCCGAAAAAGTAACGGCAACTCCACCGACGCATATGACCGACAATTTCGGCGAAAGGGAAGCCCAGAGACTTTATACGGCGTTCAAGAACCTTAACATGTGCGACTGGAGTGTCATGTCATCTCTTGCGCCCGTCAAAGATAAGCTGGCTGAACTTGGTGCTGAAGCTGAATGGATTTCGGTAAGTGCTCGCAAAGCTTTCTTGATGCACGCCGAAGAAGAAGATGTGGAAGACGCAGATAATATCGCGCATTCCGTCTTGCTGATAAGTGACGCTGATGGGAAACAATATATCGCCGACTTCACCATGGAACAATTTGGGTGGAGCAGCGATGATTTTTTCCAACCACAGAACGTCTACTTCCAGCGTTTCGCGGATTCGCATGATTGGGAGATTGCGTCTGGGAGTTGGACGGAGGACCCTAAACAGCCTGAAGAAAGGGCTTATGTTAGATTCGTTAGGGACCTTTGCGGGACCGTCGACTGGGAGAAGTTGGCGGGCCAGGACGAGAAGACTAGGCTGAATCGATTGCAGGACGAGATAGCTCAAACTCTCAAGAAATATATCAATGACAAGAGAGAGCATGCGCCGCCCGATGAGGCTGAGGGTGAAGATGGAGAAAAGGGCGCGAAGCTGAAGTCTAAGCGTCGAAAGAAGCGCCGACGAGTTTCTTAATAGGTCATAATAAGTGTATAGAGGAGAGACGCAGTGGTGAAGCGTCTTTGGCGGTTTTTATTTTATATATACAATGGTTTTCTCATAATGCTCTTTTACCATAAAAAAGAATTATAGTAAGAATTTTAGTATAAGTAGTTCTTATTCCTGTGTTTAGCTATTAAAACAGCTATATAGCAAGAATTGAAAAGACAGTTATACATAAAATAATGACTGGATTAATTGTTTGCTTAAGTTTGTTCCACCCTCTGCTGCCCCTATCTGAATTATGACTACCACCTACCAACAACACACAAACAAATTGATACTCGCTGCATCCTTTTGATGTTCTCTCATTCCAGTTGTTCAATGATTGATAAAATCACGAGCATAGAGAGAAGCAAACACCAAGTATTAGGTTACATATTAAAGCTTCGGGGCAGTATCCTAATAAATTGGCTTCTCTCACTTGCTTGCACCACAGTGAAGCCAAAGTAGAACGTACCAGAACTCGGTGCCATGGGTTTTTACATTGTTCATTGAAATCTCTTTATGGCACAACAAGTCGTCGAAGGATTTAGCCTTTTCTAAACAAATAAGAGGCGAACTAAACGTTGTTTTTCTTCTTTTAGTGGCTGAGCGACTCCTAAGCCAACGCGAGCCAGCGTGATTAATTTCCTCCGTAAGCAGCAGGTCTAAAATTGGGCCCAATCAGCTCGTAGGGGTGTGAGGTGTTAAGGATTAACTAGTCCCATGTGTGGAACTTACACAATGGCAAAGAGAGCATGATTTTGATAAATAATAAGTTTTGCGTTAACAAGGGGAGGGCTCTCGGAAGACAGTGGAAGTTAGACTTAAACATAGCAGATTTTTTTAGTACTCTACGTAAGGAAGCAGGTACCTTTTTAATAATTTTTTTTAAATATATATTGTATATTTTAGAATACTATAAGGATTTAAATAGTAATAAACTAATAGTATCTAGAGGTTATATAGTATGTTAGGCTATGTTATCTTACTTTTCTTAAGTATAACTTCTAGTGTCTTCTAAGAGAGGAGGGGTTCATTTCCAGGCCTCTCGGAGGCTCAGAGGTATTGTAGCTCACAGCCATTATGCAAATCGAAAAAAATACCGGGAGATTAAAATAACACAAATAGGTGAACGTTCGAAGAATATGGCTTCACCACACCCCCGGAGTGGATCCCTAGGTATCTAATATTCCACCTACATGAGCTCACTTCTTCGGAATTTATTGATCGTTTGCGGCCTCCGAATAGAGGCCCGCTTGACAAACTCCTTGAGCAACTCTCTCATGGAGTTTGTGATAAGAGTTTTGGGCTTTTGCCAAATGGCCACGTTGTGCGCGCCGAGATCAACCCTCGATTCGCTTGGGAGAAGCAAATTTCCGTCCTAGATATTAGCATGCATGATGTGAGTCGGGAGGATCCAGGGCTGTATGAGCTTCAGTAAGCGGAGACTATTTTAAGCATGTTAAACATTTGCAATAAGACAAACTTAGATTAGCGAAGTAGGTCCGTGGTTTTGACAAAGATATACGGAGGAAGTGCTAGCTGACAGCTTCTTTATCTACTTAATTCCATACTATGTACAAACAGCAGAGAAGAGGATGCTACAAGAGAGATCTTTTACTATAAGTATTAGGATGACTTTCGTAATAGTAAGCATAACAGATGACTATGAAAAGAGAGTCCCGTTGGGGCAATTGGTGAGTACGGACTTGCAATTTTGCAGTTGTACAGAAGATGGTACTAAGATAATGTGAGTGGACACGCATTTCAAAGAGTAATGTGATCAAGAAATGACAGATTTTGAAGATTACGAGTTGTGATTTCGCATTCTCCCAAAGATCCCTCGTGAATGGCCACAGCAAGATAGGCAAGTCCTCACGTACAATTCTATTCCTCTTTCTCTCTATTTTCCTTGCCCAAAACGCCTGATTTCTCAAGCTTTTGAACGACTTATCGGGTGTACCCGGACTTCCTCACGTCGTATCCTGCCCTGCGAAACATTTCCCACTGTTCGCAAATCTTGGCAAGGCGCTCCCTACCAGTAATTCCATCGCGGGCTGCCTCGTCAAGTAGTTCGAACCACTCTCGATGAGAGTTGTCCTTGCCGCGTCGATTGCCCGAATTTTTCTTCCTCTCGATACGTCCCACAAGATCGAATAGAGGAGTGTCTTTTGTGTACAGTATTAGAACAGTACTTTATACAGTGACCACGGTTCTCCAAAGTGCTAGCATAGTACTTACAAGTCGCGACATCCCCACCTTGTACCAAGTTTCCGTTCATGTTGATAGCGAGGTTCTCCAGATGTTCGTCAATCGGGTTGGAAAATGTAAACCAAATGACCATGTCTGTGGTGCTGAAGCCCAAGGCTGAGCCCCGGACTTTTGACATCGTCCCGTTTACTGTAACCGTGTATGCGCCTGGAATATATACTACCTCAATCTTGTCTTCCGGTACTTCGTCGTCATTGGGAGTTCGTTGAGATGACATTGGCGGCGAGATTAAATGCTTGACGAAGCCAGTGTTCGCGTCTGTGCAGTGTTCGGTGAAGCGGTCGATGTTGTATAGTGTGGTGGGGAAATGGTAAACCTTGAGCTCTTGGGCGTACGAGCGGTATTGAATTTGGTTCATAGTTGGCTGACATGTAAGATATTTGGTCTAGGGTCATTGATTGTGAAACCACTTACGGTGGTTGACTGGTCCTTGCCGTCAAATTTGGGTGAAAGGGATGCCATAGCTGTATTGTGCGATGATTATAGAGGATCGGTCGTATACAAGTTTGAAGGTTTAGAGTAGGTTTAGATGCAAGGGAGGTTGGGGTTGTGGTTGCGAACTGTCGTATCCCACTGTGGTTGGGGGCAGAGGGGGCATACATATATTCTTCGTTGAAGCAAACGCAAGTGGTTGACGGGCGAAATTTGCTTCGTAGAAACGAATAGAAAAGCGTATGTCCGTTTGTTGTTCCAGAGCCCAGGCCATGTTTAGCACAATGTCTGAGTCACGCAGCGATGGTGTTTTTCATTGACTATTATCAGAAGGGTGACCTTTGGCTAACCGAAGATCGAATTGAGGAATATCTGTATCCCTTTGCAGTGTTTCGATGATTTTAGAGCCGCTAAAATAAATGGATTCGCGGAGACTATCCGAAACCCGAAATACCATTTCACTGTGGAAATAGCCAAGGCACCCTACACGGGTCGTATCTATAGACACGCCTTAGCCAGCTAACTTCCCCCACAATTTTCACCCTAGTCATTCATCCTTGTATTCACCATTGCCCTCTTTCTCCGCTAGGTCTGGCTTTCTTAGAGCATGAGCGAGCTTGGGATCATACCCGGCCTCGCTGATATCGTACCCAGCTTCCTTGAACAGTTCCCATTTGTGGTATACAGCAAGCAGACGTCTATTGAGATCTTTGATACGTCTACTCTGAATGAAGGCAAAGGGTCGATCCTCTTCAACAGAAACTGAGGAATTCAAGTTTTCAACCAACTTGCGGTGCGCGGGATTCGCCTCCTTAACCCCACGCTTACCCTCGTTGCCCTTTTCGATCACCCCGACGTGATCGAATAGGCGACCCTTCTTGTCGGTATCACCCGCATCATTGGTCTCTGTGAAATTCACAAGATGTGTATACTTACCGATACAAACCCTCCCCTTCGAATCGACCATGAGGAAGTTCACTAGCTCTTCGATGTCTCGGTCGAACACGAGCCATTCAATCCCATCCGGGTGTAGAAACCCTAGAGCGTCTCCCTTCACGCTTTTTCCTTCGGTTGTTGTTCCACTGAAAGCGTTCGGGACATGCACGGCTTCCCAGCATCCCTCTGGAAGCTCGTCCCCATCAGTTACGGCGACACTGTTTAGCCCTGCTGCTTTCCGGCATTGGGCCAAGCCGTAGTCTCCATGCATTAGCCATTCGGTTAATGAGGAGAATTCTAGCATGTGGTTGCCATAGTGGAGTAGCCGGAGCGAGTACCGGTGCGAGCGATACTGCAGGGACTTCATTCTAGCGCCGGTTGAGGAGAAAAAGAAAATGGAAGTCATCTTGGGTAGTGTATAAATGAGTGGCAATGTGTGGGAGAGAGGTATATAAGGATTGTAAAGGTTTTCAAAGAATTGCAAACTTGAAATGATAGTCGTGGCTACAAGACTGCAAACAAAGTCTTTCCCCCAGCACAAAATTTCGCTCAGATTAGTCTCATTGTCACAGGTTGGTGAATGCTATGTTCTCTCCAAACCGCTCCACTGTACCTTTCTAATGGGGCAATGGTTTTTTGAAGCAGGTATCTCGATAATAGTTAAGAATCCCATCTATTGAGTTCTATGAGATGCTGCAAGTGGGTATAGATTCAGGAGTCGGAATGTCTTAAATACATGAGGAACGAGATTATATGCGGCTCAGGTATGAAATTACGCGTGCGTTGCGCGGATGAGCGAGCATGCAAAACAGCAATTGATAAAAGAATCTCTTGATGTGACCATGCGGACAATATTCATGATCATAGACGCTATTGTGCTGTCACGGGCATCAGTAGTCCGCAGGCTTGAGGGTAGAGTCAGGCAAACAAACATGTTTGCAGCTCTCACGAGCGCATATGGACAGGTCACACCCACATCTGTACGGATAACGAGTGACAGTATATCTAAATGCTTTTCGAGAACGTGATCTATCGATACCTTGAACGCAGAACAAAATTGCATCCAAAATCAAATCTCATGCAAAAACGCAAGAACCGAAACTACCGCAACACGACTAGGCCAAAAGAAATCGCACTACAAGAGACTCTGGCTTGCTCTCAAAGCACCAATTACTGTGAACGCCATAATTGGTGAAACAATGTAATTGACAGTCAAAATCTTCGCAATCTTCTGCTCATCCTCTACCTCTGCGTCATTGACCTGAATCATTGTGATCAACTTCATAGCCGACGGGCCTGTTGGCATGAGCATCATGCTGAACCATAGTACAGGATCATCGCCTAGAATCCCGTTCTTCCACCCCTTAGCGATAGCATAGATGAAGACAATTGATAGGATTGGCCAGACGATGAACCGCACGGCCAGGATGAATGCGGTAGTAAGTAACGGGACGTGGGTTCCTTGACTTGAAGAGGACGGCTGGCGCGACTCCATGTATGAGGTATAAAGCGATATTCCAGCGACGATTAGCGGAAGTGGGACAAAAAGTTGGCCTATGTTCTTCCAGCTCTCCGTTAAATATGCCGTGAAGATACCGCCTTGACGGGTCCCTGCAAAGAATGCCTTGTGTAAAGGCGGCGCGAGGCCGATGATGGCGCCGAGAGCGGCTCCAATGAGTGGTGCGTTGAGAAAGTCGTAGAAGAATAGTAACCACCACTGTGTGCGGACGCTGAAGGTTCTCCATTTAGGGCGTGGGATGTAGCTCGGGCGCCTCTTGACAGTGGTGAACTTGGGTTTCGAGGGAAAGAAAGTAATTGCCGTGACACTGTGGTGGCGTTCGCGGCCATTGGCGTGCGTGCCCTCTCCTAATGGCGAAAGAAGACCGGTCAGCTCATCTGGCGTGCATTGTGACTCTTCATCCGCTCCGTTTTCCAAGTCAACTTGTCTCTCTGTCTGCTCACCCAGTGCCCTACCCCCCGCAAGCGTGTCATCATCGTCGCTTTCTGTCGAGTGTTCTGTGTCTATCAATCTCGGTCCAACCGCAAACGTTAGGCAGCTGCTTATTGTCGAAAAGACCAGAAAATAACTCTTTGCTCTCTCAATCATTTCAAGGGTGGTTTCATCCCCCGTCATCAGCACCTGCAAGATACCCGTCTCGTTCAAGCTTTGAATGAGCAACAATGGATACGAAGTTGTATTATTGAACATGATAGCACACGTGATCCAGTCAGGCATGCCGAGAAAGTAATGCCCGGAAATTCCAATCAGAAACGACACAATGTGTGCAATGAAAGCCCATACAACCACAATAAGGTAACGATGCGCGGAGCCGGGATGCATTTCCGAACCCAGCTTCACTAAAAGAAGAGCGGGGAGAAACATCTTGACGCAGATTTTGGAGATGGCCTTTCCATTCTTGCTATCAAGGAGGCCAAGATGGGCTGCGATACCGCCGTACGAGATAACGAGAAGGACAGATAGAGAGGCCTGGATGGCAGCTACAAAGGATGAAACAAGCCCAGAAGAAGCCATTGTGAGAATTGAAGTCTTCTTCAACCAATTTCACCGTATTTGTAAAGGAAAATTGAGGGTGCAAAGGACAGGAAACTTGGAGCTCGAAAGACGGCGGCAGGTAGCGGCCTTCACATGGGCTTTTATACCTAAGTAGGTATGTATCTATGTATGCACATGCAAGGATGGTGGCCTTTTTGCTGCGTATATCTCGTCACGGTATGGCTGCAGCACGCAATGAGGATGGTGCGCCAGCCGATAACGATTCGGTGCGAGCTTTTGATTTTAACTAGCGAAGCCGGACAAAGGCGTACCTTGTTTGAGATCTTGTAAGAGGCAGATGATCGGGGACGGTTTTGTTTAGTGCCAGTGTAATTGGAATCATGTACGGAAATAAGAGGCGTGGGATCTGCTCGCCCTAGATCCCCACTAAAGCTGGTCTGTCGTTGAAGCCGCAAGCAGGAATGTCAAGCTCACATCAAGGCGCACTGTGGTCCATCGCTTTTCGCCCCTTTTTCTGTCGTCGTTTTCGCTGCTGTCCGCGCAACATCTTCCAGGACTTCCCTACAGAGCTCTCCCGTTAGAGCGCTGCACTCTGCGTATTGATCACACAACATCTCTGTCGCCAGACCCATGCCTTCCTGTGGCATGACGCTTTCTCCACGTCCTTTCCCTTCCGGTTTCCCGTTCAGCTCTTCATCCCTCCTTTTCTCTTCCTCTGTCCACTCGCGTCTAGTGTCTCTTTTCAGCCCTAGTACCATAACCGGTAAGGCCTCATCGTAATTGAAATGTTTATTCACAATGGGAAGCCAGCGCGTACGTAGCGCTTCGAGTGTACTGCGACGCGATACATCGTAGCAGAGGATTATAAAAGAGGGACGTAAGAGCGTGTACGACGTCGGACATGCGGTATCGTAGAAAGAGAATACATAGGGGCGCGCGTAGAGAGAGATGTTAAAGGTGAACGGCTGTTCAGAGTCACGGAGGGCGGGAAGAGCGTAGGGCGGAAGGTTGTCGTCCCGAGGGCGGATACCTAGAGAAAGGCGACTGGTGCGAAAGTTAGCTATGATCAATATGCTGTGACTCCACCTAGACGAATGAATCGACTAGACGTATCGTGGAAGACTTACGACAAAAAGGTCGATTTGCCTACTTCCTCATCACCTAGAAGGAGGACTGAGACTTCTGGAGGAGGCAATGCTGGATCGTACATCTTATTTTGGTTGTAATTAGTGCCTTCAGGCCGCTGAATTGGGC
Organism: Periconia macrospinosa; assembly: GCA_003073855.1. NCBI lineage: Eukaryota > Fungi > Ascomycota > Dothideomycetes > Pleosporales > Periconiaceae > Periconia > Periconia macrospinosa. The sequence continues at coordinate 155,795 of KZ805317.1, read as the reverse complement.
TCAAGGCGGCTTCATCATATTTGCTTTTTTGAGGAGTTGTCGCAATGAATGAGAGATGTCGGAGATACCGGCGCTTCACTCAATCTTGGCGACGCTAACCTGATCCAGTCACCGTCGACGTCCACTTCCCTCAAGTCCCTTCTTACACACACCTTGTTCCAGTCACGTACCTGGACATACATTGTCCCATTCTTTACATGTGTGTACGATCTTTTTCAAGGACGTCTCTTAGTGGTTTGTCACCTGTGGTGATACCGCGAGTATATTTTATCAATCTTCGTGATGATTAAAACAAACCTTCATTTTCTCCTATTCAACATAAAACTGCATCTCGACTAACTAGTCATTTGAACGAAATTATGCCTTCCTCTCATTTATGCAGTTATACCAGATTACAGCCTCTTTTTTCTTGAATATGTTTCCATGTTAAGCATTCATACATTGACGGTAAGATGTTTTGCGCTTTTCACTCCATCAGGACTATTCTGTTGAATTGAAATCTCTTGTATGTGCCTACCGTGAAGGGCATTGTACGTGCATTGAGACAAGGGATGTGTGGGTTCCACCGCTTCGACGTTGCTTCACATGGCTACGTACCCGCCTGTCACTACCCAGGTCTCTAATCTTCTCGATATATATACCATGCAAGCACTCCGACGATTCTATCTACCGATAGCTAGCTGCATGATTAGAGAGCTGTCAGAAAATTCGAAGAATGAATCGTACACGACTCCAGGACTGGCTTGCAGCATGCAAAGCCAAGGTCTTCCAGAAACGTCCCAACTCCCCCGAGGAAGTCGAACGCCAAATGGAGCCAGTACTTAGCCGTCAGATTGGCGTTGTTCAAAACAGTCCAGATTCCACAATTGGAAGGAGCCCCACCATCAAGAGCAAGGCCAACTCTGTGATCGCCAGTCTCAAAGCAGATATGAAAGAAAAAATCTATACAGGAGTCGTCTTCGGCCTGCCGCTGCCTACTCCACCCCATGGATCTGGACATCCGCATATCACCAACTACTCCAAGGACCTAGTTCATTTTGGTCGACATACGATATGCCGATGCGGAATACCCAGTATTCACGGTGATGCATTTACTCGACGCCACCACGCCGAGGCCGTAAACAAGATCACCTTCCTTTCTGCACCCACTCCTACCGCCCCATCGCGGCCTTTGACTTGGGAAGAGGCCATGATCGCTCTCCTCGATGCAGCGTGTGTGGATGTAAGAGCCTCCCCTGGGTGGCACCAAGAAGACCAGAGCCTGCTCAGGCAAGTGTATGCGGAGAGCACTGTCAAAGCTATCATGAAATACCGCGAGGTTTGGCAAGGAGTTATAAGGATACAAGGTAACGTGAAGTGTATGCTTGAGGACGACGTGTTCTGGTGGAGCGAGAAGAACCCGAAGGGCATAAAACTCAAGAATCTATCTCACTGCGGTGGTGGCCAGCCACTGAGTATCCACGGGCCCTTCTATAGCCAGGGATCTTTAAAAAAAGCGCAGCCAATACCGAGTAACGAGGAAACTAGCGAAGAAATCTTTTACGCATTGTGAGAAATCTTGGACGTGAATTATTGCGTCATCTCACGCGTATACACAAAGTGCCTCTGGTTGACGTTATTCCATTCAAAATACATTCCTGCACTAGAGAATTCGCTCCAGTATTTATAAGAGCGTGATGGGAATTTCTTAGATAGGTAACATCCGTCACTACGTACTAGAAAGCAAGCAATAAGGCCAAGCAGCTCCCTATCATTTTGTTGTTTTCAATGTCCTTTATTATTTACCTCTCACATGTTTATTATTTTTAGTGCAGAGTACATACTTACGGGGGTGAACTTATCTTCTTGCCGTAAGGAAATTAAGAATCAAGGCAATCATTGCCTGCTTGCCTGCTACTAATTAACTCGACAAAGTCCAGCAGTATCTGCGACGGAGAACTCGGCATCTCCGTTTGTCTAAATCCACTCAGCGTCGTTCCAGCAGAATCGTACTACATGACGCCATTCAAGGTCTTGCCTGGCTGGGTGACCACCATGCCCCTAAGCTGGATGTCTGCCTCCATGCTGGGGACGCCCCCACCAATGCCCACTATTATGCTGAAGCGGATCCCTTTGAACATTGCGCGCATTCACACATCATTCCTGAAACACGAGCGATGGGTGTATAATGCAGGTTAAATTGAATACGAGGCGTGTTTCTGCCTCGACCGAATGGGGGCGGTTATGTACCATCAACTCTTGACCTGGCGGACTTGCTTATAAGCACTGACTGCCGTCATTGAGTCGAAGTTATAACGCCCCAGAAGCTTATCCAGAAACAATAGCTAAGTTCGTATCCTCCAATGTCTTTTTACGAGTACACCGTCCTTCCCATCCGGTACAACAGTCAGTGTATCACATTTCCAGAATGGGTCTCTTTGTTCACCCTCTGTCTCGCCCCGCTTATCGCCCATATCGCCTCTGGAGCCCCTCAGGTATCGTATCTCTCCAACAGCCGTCCTAAGTGGTATGACCACCTCTGCCACTACAATCCCACCTCTATTATCTGGCGGTATGCTGTCATCGCTGATCGCCGCATCCGAGCCACTCGATGGAGTCGCGACGATCTGACAGCCAGCAATGCTATTTTCTGGACGGCGAAAGGCTGGGATGGCCGCGAAGACATGGTGTTTGAGGCAGCCCCCTATAAATTGCGGTGTCCCGGGCTTACCCATGTGCAAATCATGTCGGTGGCGATGCTGAAAACGATAATCGTAACGATGCAGGGCGTATCAGCGCTGTATTCGCTAGTCGCGTTGCCCACCGGCGCTACAACTCTCAACTTCCAGTGGAATATGGGCGTGGATATGATTTTCCTCCCCCTTTCTATCCTTGGGCTTTTGCGGCTTTGCGCCGCGACCTGGCTTACCGAGGACTTTATGTACGCTTCGCACGACGACAAGATGGGTGAAGTAGTACCCCAACGTTCTCCGACTATAATAACAATCAACAACTCCAACACCCGGTTTACGAACTCGCATAGGGCCCTCGACCCATTCCCTATTACGCCTCTTCAAGCTCGCGCACGCTTCAAATCCCCTAGCTCTTGGTCTAGCCGCACCTTTCGTGGCACCTATCTCTTGATTATTGGAGGTGTCTGGGCTATATCGCTGATGGATTTTATGCCGGGTGTCTACCTTTCTTTTACCTTTCTTACCACAACCTCCTTCCTAGCCGGCCTTTTCTACTTTATCTTCCTCACCGTCTCCATCATCCTCTACACATTCTACTTTGTCCGCGACCAGACAACTACAACGATTATCCCCTGCATTTCAAAAAAGTGGTACAAGATCTACACCCTACTTATTATGGGTTTCGCGCTTGTGTTGATCGTGGTCGCAAGCATTGAAACAAATAAAGATCCTTATGGGAGTTATGTTAATTCACCGCCGGTAATGCAAGTAAAATGCGGTTACCTCTCAGAGAAGTGGGTTTTCGGTAGCCCATATTCAGCTTTCTTTGGACTTGCGTCAAGAGTTGAGAGTATCCAGAATTGGATTGGGCAGAATTATTTGAGTTTGCCGGTGGAACGAGTGTCGAATAAGTCGCTAGAGGAGCGGTACTGGATTTATAATTTTACTGGATACTGCGTAGGAGGTGTTGAAAATATCCGTGAATTATAATGGGTTATATATTATGGGCGTCGATATATTTTTAGCTTCGGTGTATTTCCAAGGTTAAACAAAATCCATTTCTCGGGCTCGGTTCCGGTAACAAGGGCTCGGAATCGTCGGAAAGGCAATCCGAATCGCCAAGCCGCCCCGCCGAGACCCACCTTCCTATCATCGTCACTCGCCGTCACCTCCTCTTCACACTCGAACACGTATCCATTCCACTTACTAGGTACGGTTCGATGCTTCTATTGGGAGAAGGCGCTCTTCGAAATGGTGGTTATTGTTGATCTGGACGATGATCCACCGGAACATGGCCATCCAGCGCCACAGAAACCACTTCACCACTCGCTTGGCGCCGGTGTCGGCATAGCTGGCAGCGATCAGCAGCATGGCGGCGAGGCAACAGCAGACGGACGGACGAATCCGAATGTCAATGGATTCTCTGCCGCTCTGAGCTGTTATCCGTGAGCTTGAACCTTCAGCAAGGACAAAGCTCCGCGCTCGATGCATGCTAACCACAGCTTCATACAGCGTAGTCAGACAGCTCGCATCCCAGTTGGACCTCAATTCACTGCACGATCTCTCGCGCACGTGTAGACAGTTTCGTGCCAATCTTCTTGAATATAGAGATCAACTGATCAAGCATACATTGCGGTGCGAGAACGAAGATGCCGACGCTGGTGCCCTCCTTGGATCTCGTATCATGGAGGCTCGTGCAAGTTTCCAGTCGTCGCGCCAATTGACAAGTGGTCGTGTTGGAAAATGCGCTCGCGATATGGTCGGTGAGTGTCAGCGCTGTGCGCGTGTTGTTTGTCGCGTAGGTCTAACAAGGGTAGCTCTGTCGAGTCGATGCTGACTGAGGAACAGAACTGCACTATCAAGCCGCCTGCTACGCCTGTCTTGCGAGCTCGCCATCGCCGGCTGTGTCGCACCTGTACGAAGGCTCCGTTGCATTTGCTGACGGCTTTCAAACGGCCCCGCGCATCATCGATGGATTCATGGTCACCATCTGGGTCACCAACTCCTCGTCCCGATGTTTTCGATGTTGATGCGCACCGCACCTTCACGACTCCAGCTTTTGAAAGGACACCCTGCGTATGTGACACCATGGTATGGCTGTGCCAAACCTGTGGCTCGCAATTTCGAAACGCCGATACCTCCTATCTGCGGGCATGGACGTGGCGAACGCGCTATAGCCATTACCTTGGTGGAGTGGGTACAGGTGCTGGTGAAGGAAACGAAGGCGTAGAGTGCGGCAGGGGCTCCGATTGCTTGGCAGCGAGGGTTGTCGAGCACGAAGTGGATTGTCATCAGAGCTTAGAGGCCCCTACATCATCGTCTCCCGACCGATGGACTGGCACCAGCTACCATGCGCAAGAGATAGAAGGTATCGGTAACGTGATTAAGATGAAGGTTAAGAAACAGGTCCATGTAGGCCAGTGTGTGAAGATTTACGAAGATGAAAAAGATAGATCGATCCAGTGCCTAGGGCGAGAGGTCGCTGGTAAACTGCGCAGCTGGTGTTCTTGGTGTGAACGAGTAGTTCTTAGCGATAAAGATCGCGAAGAAGCTGCTGGCCTAAAGCGTATATCGAGCGGATCTAGCTCTGCATCTTCCACCAGGACATAATTCGGTTTTCTGTCTAATCTCTGCGTTTCTTTATCCGTGTCCGCTTCATCCCGTATCAACTTTATATGGCCAACCTTCATTTGCACTTCTCCAAAGCTTTTTGATGTGTCTAGTTATTTTTATATTGAATCATTGTTAGCATTTTAACCTCAAATTATAAGTCTAAATGATTATGACATGTTCCCAACACTCGGCGATAATACAAAGTATAATATTTTCCATGTATCCATTTGGTAAGAAGCGTATATGCGGGTGCACATGGATCGCTCACTTTTAAGTTTTGGCCCCAGGCATAGAGGTATATACCCCTGAGACAATCGACGTTCTTCGTATTCCAGAACTGAAATGTCAATACATCTGAAACAAGCCGGGGGCCACTTACCGGGTATAGCACAGTGCGGTATATGTATGTCCATAGGTTTGTGGCAGATAGAGCTAGAGTATCGAAGGTTTAGTCTAGGTCACTGCAGCTGGTTCCTCTTATTTCTTTCCTTCTTTCTTATCTTTCTTTCAGTCCTTAGTTTTGACAATTCTATCTTTTAAAACGCCCTTTGTTTTGTGATGGCGTCTCGCTCCTCCCCTTCGTGTCCCGCTGGAACGGCAAGATACAAGGCTCCAGTTATCTACGATGTTCAGCCAATGCCAATTTGATACCACCCGCGCGGGTACAGTGTACTTAGTTCGGCTACGGATTTTGGAGCCAATACAGATACTGGTTTGCAGAATATGCATGCGAGTATCCCCTTGCGTAGTCTTTCCACCTCCGGCTGCCATACGCTGCACGGTATTGGAAATTATGATGCACTTCAAACTGTGCCTTCGGGTCAACCCCTATGTAAATTTCCTGACAGCACATAACCGAGTGTTGCTGCTCTTTAAACCTGCAACCCAATTTTCTTCGATGCGAAGTCAACGGGGATCCACGTAGGAAATTCCGTTGCTACATCAAGTCTTCAAGATGAAACGTTGTGCTTATGCTTTGTCTATTCTCTTAGCCTTCTTCAATTTCGTCTACGCAACTTGTTACTTTCCGGATGGCTCGTCCGTGCAAGATACTCCATGCAATACAGGGTCAACAAACTCCACCTGTTGCAGTCTAGGCTACGCATGCCTTTCAAACCACATTTGCGCTCTCACAGATCAGGTACCTGCCGACTCCGCGAAAAGCTCACCACCCTTTGTTCGCGCAAGCTGTACCGATAGGTCCTGGACTAGCCCGGAGTGTCCATCGCTTTGTCTGAATAGCACAAATGGCGACAATCTTGGACTCATGGGTATGGGGATGAAACGATGTGATGCCGGAGGGAAGACAAATCGGTTCTATTGTTCGAATAAGCTGTTGGCGGAGATCAGTGAGAAGGATGTCTGCGCGAATTCAAGTTACTATATTGAGTTTCCAGGTTAGTCGTCAAATACTTGCTTAATTATTACTCATACCAATCATCATAATAGAAGCTCCCAGGACGGTTACCATCATTGACAACATTCCAACGTCTTCACCATCCACAAGTGCAATATCTTCGTCAGCTCCACAAGACACAGCTTCCACGATTCCGACCACGGCACCATCAACACCATCTACCGCCAACGCGAAAGACACGAGGAGTGCCTGGGTGAGCTTAGGACTGGGACTAGGCATAGGACTTGGCTTGGGGGTACCCTTCCTGATCTGCATCGCCGCCTTCATGTTCTATCGCCAGCGACGTCACGCCCGAGGTCCGCCAGTCCCAGTCAAGGACATATTTATGTATTCTACCAACACGGGGACGACCATCCCAACGAGTGCAGGCCATTGCGAATTGAGTGCGCCCCTCCCTACTGTTCATGAGGTTGAATCGAAAACCTTCTACGAGCTTGCAGCGTCAAGAGGGAAAGAAATTGTGTCTTGCACGGAGCTGGCTTCACCGCAAGAGGGGACCGGGGAGGTTAGGTTGCCGAAGTGGAAGTGAGCTGTGCGATTTTCACTCTAGCATCTTTGAGAGTAATATTAATCAACACCGATTATTTTCAGTAACTATAGTAGGACATCTTTTGCGCTAGATACACGTTGCCTCAAGTGCTTGTTTTTCTAGTGCGCTATACATGTATATCCATGCCCCAATGGCGATTGGTTAATGAAGTGTCAACGGGTACCATCTAGATGTCAGTATCGTTCTCGTGCAAGTTGTATGCATCGAGACAACATCAGCGGCCTGCTGGCAACAGCGAATTCATCGAGAAACATACTTACCTGGACCGCCCTTCGCGCCTTCCATGGCAACCGCGCCAAGACCCGCAGCTTCCTCACAGTGAATAGCGCGACGCGTCTGCCTTGCAGCCCACCAAACCTCGCCCCTCGCGCTCCATGCCCTCCTGAAGTTTGCCACTGATCATCTGGCTCCGTCTGATACATCTCAAGCCTGCACGCATTGCGCGTATCGGCACCATGGCCACAAGCACGACCGAGACCAAGACTACAACGTCGACCACAGCAGCTCCCGAGACCGAGGAGAATGAGCCCAAGCACTGCCTTGAGCATTCAGTCTCTGACTCTGCCATCTGCAAGCAAGCTGCTTGCAAGAGGGCCGGAACCAAGATCAGGAAAGGCGAGTTGCGACTGGGCGTTCTGAGCTGGTACGAGCCAGAGCAAAAGTTCATTCGTTTGTGGCGTCACTGGTAAGCTCACCTTCCTGATAATGCATTTTGAGGTGCCTAATCTAACTTCTGAAAGGGCCTGTACGACGAAGAGGCAGATCAAAACCATCAAAGAGTTGGCTGGAGATGACGTTACCAACGTTGCGGGCTGTACGTATATCCCAAGAAAAACCACGATGAGACAGCATTTGCCTTAGTTTTTTGAAGTTTTGTGTCTATCCGAGAAGACGAGCTGAACTTTTGCTGACTCCTATCTCCAGACAACTCTCTCAGCCCTGAGAGCCAAGAACAGGTGCGGCTTGCCTTTGAGGAGGGGACTGTCGTTGATAAAGAGTTCAAAGATATCCGTATCGATCTCGCTAAGAGATCCGGCGGCGAGGGCGAGATCAGGAACGCGGTGGGCTACAAAGTGGATGTTGCCGCTCGCCGTTCTGGTTGCCGTAGTGTAGGTTGCACCGCCGAAGGTGGTAACATCGTGAAGGGAGAGCTGAGGTTGGGTATTGCAACGGTCTTCATGGAGGAACACACTTCATGGGTCTACAAGCATTGGTAAGTGATGAGACTGGTAGATTTGAAACTTTCTAATACTCTCTGCAGGAGGTGTGTCTCCAAGTTTGATCTGCAAGGAGCACGGGAGTATTATGAGCAAGACGACCTTGAGGGCATTGGCAGCCTGCCAGAAGAATACCGAACTGCCATTATACAATCGCTCGAGAAGAACGAGGTCATTGATCCGCCCATGCTGGAGCCTGCGCCTGCCAAAAAGGCCAAGAAGTCTCGCAAGAAGGCCGTCGATACCGATACCGATGACGATGAGCCCAAGCCCGCCAAAAAGACCAGGAAACCGCGCAAGAAGAAGGTTGAGGTCGAGTCTGACGAAAGCGAGGAGATTTTGCCAAAGAAAACCAGGGGCAAGAAGCGCGTTGTCGACGAAGCTGAGGCCGATGAGGAGGCTGGCGACAAAGCCGATACACCCCGGCCTAAACGCAAGACGCGCAGTGGTTAACTCGAGTGGGCTCAGGCACTGGCTCATGGGAGAGATTATCCGCCAGAGGTGTGCTAAGTGCTCGGAGGTTACCTAAGATGGTGGCCTGTCTCCCCGTGGAGCTCTCTTCAATATCGTTCTTTATGTTTTCATTCCTCAACTTCCATGTATCACTTTAGGCATCAAGATTTTATCATGATTTAGTGATGGGCCAACCGTAAGCAATCGCTTCGGTAGAAATAGCAGCGATAAAATATAGAAAGTATCTTACGATGGCAATTCGGACATTACAGAGTGTTACCATGGTGACTTAATGCTTGGCCCTCAATGGAAGGCAGCCGGCGGAGAGGATAGTTGATCGGTGAAACCTCGGCTCCTGGTTTATCTCCGCGACATCTCCGTCTCCGCACCCGTAAAGCTAAGCTGTCATCTCCCCTCATACCCACCATAAACACCTGTACATGCTCTAAACGCGCAACGAACGAACGACATCGACTAATCTCCCATCTGAATTTCATAATCTCCGCGATATAACCGAAATTCCGAGACCGCCGCAATGCCGGACAAGATCGTCAACGTCACATCCTCCTCCCACTTCGACAAGCTCCTTTCATCGTCCTCCTACACAATCGTCGACTTCTACGCGGATTGGTGCGGACCCTGCAAACAGATCGCGCCCGTCTTCGCCAGCCTTGCCGAGCGAGAAAGTAAACCGGGGCGCGTGCAATTCGTCAAGGTCGATGTGGACAGCCAGCAGGATGTGGCGCGGAAGTACGGAGTCAGCGCCATGCCCACGTTCCTCGTAATAAAAGGCACATCCGTCGTGGAGACTCTCAAGGGCGCAAATCCATCTGCCCTCACAGCCGCCGTGAGGAAGGCCGTTGCAGACAGCGCAAATGGACCCGCCGCTCGCGGTACACACTTTCAATCCAAAGGTTACACTCTCGGCTCATCTACGCAACCCAGCCGGCCTGTGGGACAGGGTGCGTTCGCTGGCTTGCAGAATATGATGAGTGGGAATGGCGGGTTTGGCGATAAGGTCGTGAGGTTCTTTGCGCTGTACTTTGTCAGCCTTTTCTCCTTCGATTCATATCGCTCGGCCGAACAAAGCCCATTTGCGGTCCGGAGCCGGAGATAGGATTTAGATAGCAAAGGGAAGGTCAGGTTACAAGTTTTGAGAAAATCGTGGGAGTTTTGGTGTTTTCCATAGGATATGGGCTTTGGGGGGGTATAGAAATGAGCGAGTATGATATCTGGCCACCTTTTGTGTTTCGGCCATGGAGACTTTTGAAGTAATCTATGATTTACAGTCATTTGACCATCTTATCGCTTCTATTGACCTTGTTTTCTCGCTACATACGTGGAGAAAACAGCAGAGACCGGACATAGTATCCACGATGAAGCATTACAGTACAACGATCAACAATGATCTCTAACCGAATGACCTGGGGTAAACCCACGAATAGGCAATGAAAGCCTCCCACAAGTTCGAATGTCAGTTTGTCACCAGGCTTCAAGTTTGGAGCGAAGTTTGTCATGGCAATTCACGATCGCAAATCTAATCGTCCAAAGCAAACTTCCTGCAATATTAAAGGATGCTGCCTTAGCTGTAGGAAAAGTGTCAAAACATCACTTTCGAGAATTCCTACAATGGCTCACTCCTCACCTCCGACCAATACCGAAACAGATTTCATATGCGCCAAAGGCGCCCACTACCATCCCTACAACCCCGCAATCGACTCGGAATCCCAATGCAACCACACTACACCTACTAGATCCAAGCGTTGCGAGGCAAAAATTAGGGCCGAAATGAGAGTTTACATCGAAAGTGAAGGCCTCACCATCCAAACCCCTCACGTCGTCGGAGTGAACCCTGTGGACCGTCCGGAACGGGGATGGGTAAGATGTTGTCGTCCAAAAGCATGGTATATTCTCATACTGACTCGTGGCTGTGTTTCTAGGTTTGTACTCAGATGGTCGGACTTGGCGAGAAGAAGGAGTGTCATCGATACCACAAATCGAGGATTTTCCCGGCGACGTGTAGCGGATGTGGACGGTTGGCGGAGAATGGGAAGGTCAAGTTTACGGTTTGGACGAAACATCGGGTTGAAGAATGAATGTAAGGCCGGCTTGCAGGATTTTAGTGAGGTTTAGTTACGGTGTTCTTGTGAGAGAAGTTTAACGGTTGTATAGTGAATGCAGATAGATGATTGATGTCTGAATAACACATGATGAATATGTGCCAATGCTGCTCTGGCGTGTGAGGTCTCTGGAAACACGGAAAATTTAACGATACTTGTATTTGCAACGGCTCACACTATAAATGATTTGCAGTATCACACGGATGGGAAAATATGAAATTAAACACACTGTTTGCAACGAGGGGAGCTATAACACTAACTCAATACAGCCCCATGTGCTAGCAGGGGTCCCGGGAGATCGACACAGGGCTTCTATTTCCATCAATCTGGTATGGCAGGATGAGGAGAACGCATTTTCTACGGGAATTTGGTAGCAGAGTGTGACAGGGGATATATATTCATACCAAAGTGCTAATTGTATATTTTTTTGACAACTGGAGAAAAGGGAGAGAGGAACACTGGCTAAAGAGTACTGAGCTGAATCACCGTCTAACCAACACGTGCCAACTACTAGAAGCAGCACTTCAGCTCACTAATTCATTCATAAAGCTTGGAAGATTCTCCATCACCCTTGACCGTCGCTGGCTGATCTCCCCATCTCAGCTTTATTCTTCACAATCCAAATTCCACATTTACTTGACTACCACAACACCTAAGTGTTCGAATGCTTAATCACACCCTGTTCTGGAGCTTGAACAGGCTTTGTGTCGTAGAGGAGACGATTGAATATAGTCAAGCCGGAAACGCATAGCTGTTGATAGCTATATATAGGTTTCAGCTGGATAGATGAGCCCCTCCACTCCCACCGACAACCACGGCACTTCCTCGCCCGCCGAGCAGCGCTGCCACGAAGCGGTACGCGATACGCAATGGAGGCTACCATTGCGCTCCACTCCGGAGCTTCAGAAGAGCGCGGAACATGCTCAGTTACAGAAAATGAGCTTTCTTCAGGCTGCTGACCTCGATGCGCGTCCCACGTTCGTCATCGACGTCTCATCCAATGTGCCTTACACTACTGGTCCTCTTGAGTTCATCCATATCAACCCTGCTCTCGCCGCTGCGCCTGGGCTGCTGGCGAAAGTTGGCGGACACGACGCCCCGAATGCTATCTTCACCAACGCTGGCGAGTCTCACGCAGCCTTCAAAAGTTGGCTGTGGGGCAAGGCCGAACCCTCAGAGGAGGCTCTTAGGGGGAGAGCCTATATTTTCGCTGAATATCTGTGGTGGCTGACCTCGATCGAATATTATGCTGTTGTGAGCGGCATTCCCGTGAACTTGTTAGGCTTAAATCGCAGACCCCAGATGCGTAGGAGTCAGTCCGTGGACGCGCAAGACCACAAATCACCCCAGTTGCCCGCAGTGCCGACAATCGACACAGCGGCGACTGATACCCTGAAATCGGCCCAGGAACACCCTCCCTCAGACTCAGTCTCCGCCCCTTCATCTACATCTGCAGCTATGTCCAAATCCTTTGCGCCCCATGGTCCATTTGACTGCACGCCTGACCCGCCATCCACGATTTCAGACCTTAAACATTTAGAGGTACGGTTTCTGGTTTCAGCTTCCTGCAGATTTACGCTAAGGTGTTTCCGCAATATAGCAATTCATCAATGCGATCACGTTCGAAATGCGCCATCCGCTTTCAGCCATCATGCAATGCGCCGACGATATACTGGAATGTTACCCAAAAGCTGATAATCATTTCTCCATGCCATCCGCGGACAGATATGCTGCTATACTCAATCAGACGCTCTATGCCGCACAAATCATTGCTCAATGTGCACAACATATGAGACAGATCGTGGATGACATGCTCACCATTCCCAAAATCGAGTCAGGTCCGTTCTTTATCACTCCGATTGATGCACAACCGGAGAGTGTCGTTAGCCATGCCGTCAAAATTTTCGAAAGCAAAGCAAAAGCGGCGGATGTTAATATGACGTTGCATGTTGATCAATCTTTCCGCAACTTGAACATTAACTGGATGTCATTGGACCCGATCAGACTTGGTCAAGTGAGTACATATTAACGGATCAGATGGCAATGCTGACCCATGTAGGTTCTCATCAACTTGATTAACAATGCGCTCAAGGCTACACGCCTTGGGCTTGAATCACCCCGCAGCATCAAAGTCATCCTTTCCGCGAGCAAGGAAGAGCCATGCTCAGCCCCAGGCAATATCCAATTCGGGACGAAGCTTACAAAAGAGGATCCTCGATTGATAGAAGACTGGAAGCTAGGCTCCACTCTCTATTTGCAATTCTCTGTGGCCGACTCCGGGCGAGGTCTATCAGAACATGAGAGGAGCACTCTTTTCGGTCGCTACGACCAAGCATCTCCGAGGACTCATATTAAATATGACGACTCTGGACTTGGCCTCCTCATCTCACGCAGGCTCACAGAACTGCAGGGCGGAGCCATCGGGTTATGCAGTGAACCCGAAAAAGGAAGCACCTTCTCGTTTTACATTAAAACGAGGAGATCAGAGGTGGACAGCCGAAGGACTAGCTTACTGGAGGTTTTCCCAGAAGACATGAGAGCTAGGCCATCCATCGGCCGCCTGCAATCAGCGCTCAACTCCGGCGTGCCCGCAGCGGCAATAGGCCTTCCGGGAAAACCCAGCCTGCGCGAATTGAAGCTCAAGAATGCTATCGCGGATGGGCTTCACGTTCTCGTTGTGGACGATAATCAAATAAACCAAAAAATCCTTACCAAACTACTGCAAAAGATCGACTGCATAGTGAACGTCGCCAACCACGGCGGCGAAGCCCTCGACTTCCTGAAAAAGACGAAACACTGGAGCGCTGGCAAGCAAACTCCTCCAAACTCGGCGGAAACCCAGCACCTCTCCGCCAACCTAAACGTCATATTCATGGATTGGGAAATGCCAATCATGAATGGCCGCGAAGCGACCGTGAAGATCCGCCAACTGGAAACTTCGGGGACGCTGCTGGATAGGATACCGGTTATTGGCCTTATGGCGAATGTGCAGCAGCAGCAGATTCAGATGGCGATGGATGCAGGCATGGATGATGTTATTAGCAAGCCTATTCTCATGGCGGAGGTGATGGAGAAATTGAGGGGGGTTGTGTAAAGGATTGGGGCGCAAATCAGTAATCGCGATGCAGAAGATGTCGAGAAAGCTCAAAATGAGTGACTGTAAAAGTCGCCCGCCGTGGACGTTTTTGCGCACGTAGAGGCTACTAGCCTCACTTGATGGGTCTAGCGATTTTCCCATTACAAGAGAAATATATACTGATATCTCTGTCTTGAATGTAAGCAGGACTCTTCCACTTGGTTGATTCGACTTTCACTCGCTGTTGTAGTGCGAAAAAGTGTGAATGTATACATACCACTTGTTAACGTCCTCAACCCCAGCCATCCAGTCTTTGATATCCGGAAGGTACTCCGTTCCGAGGAATCCAACACAAAGCTAGTCACAATCCGTCCATAGTGCCCCGCTGTCAGCTCCACTTAAGTCTCGCCCTTGTGTCGCCACATCATCAAATCACCCCCCACACTCTGACAACTCTTGTTGCTGCTGTCTCTTCTTCTTTTTGTTTTGCTATATAATACAAAATAATGGAGAAATTTGCACGCTTCATCCACACATCAAGCCCGGCTGGCACAATTGGTTAGCGCGTGAGACTTTTAATCTCAAGGCTGTGAGTTCGAGTCTCACGTCGGGCGACTGAGTGGATGTTTGCATTTTTTGCCTTTTTTTGCTCTACTCGGGTAGAAGTGGTTGAGTGAGGATACAGTTTTGACGTGGAAGCTTGCGGATTGGTCACGTGAAGGTCACGTCTCAAGCAAAGCAACCATCATTGGAACTTCAAAACTGGACGAAGATGAAGAATTCCATGCTCGGGTAAATTGATAAAGTTTTGGTCTAAGAGAGTTAGAATATCCACTTTGTGAACTTTTTGTCCCTGAGTTTCAACAGATCTTTATGTACCTGTAAGCCACGGTACATGTAAAGAAGGTATCAATATACACGCATTATCACCTCCACATCGAAAGACTTGATTGTCCTTACCCTAATACTCCGTCTGAGCTGTCAGGATTCTGCTTTCTGATATTTTCTCTATCTCCTTTTCACCGTGGTGACGATCTTGAGGTAAAGGCTCCATTGATGGTTCAATAACCGATATCGAGTCACTTCGAAGTTTTATCAAACAGATATGTGAAATATCCGGTCGCTTAGTCTACCTACTCTTCCAACGACCAAGGATAGATTGAGAGAATATTAGGACGATATTGAGGTGTGAATTTGAAACTATGTGATTAGCAGTTTGGACTCTACATATGTACTTATCAAGAATCATTCTCAAAAGGGCGACAAATGGCACTGCGTGTCGGACACTCCAAAATAATAAGCATACATCTGCACGGATGAGGAGCTACATGCTGCAAACAGTGCATCTATATATATCAAACTTCTCTATTCCAGGCCATGATGGAGCGAACGGTTTTCTTACCAAAGGTTTTTTGATGTTTCTGGAACGTCGCGCTTCATTAACTATGTTTTCCTATTGATTTCTACAGATTGACTCAGGAGATACAGTAAATATATTTCTACACAATCAATTCCTGCACGGTGATTATTGGCACGATTGTGAGTAAGACGCTTGAACGTTTACAGATGCTGATTAGTGATTGTAGTGTAGCGCTTGTACTCCTTGCCTCTTGCTCTGTTCCATGTTACCCAATAGAGCTATGTACGCAGCTTAGATATGCAGACATTTTGTTCCCAAATATTCGTAGTCCTCCCGATTCGGATCTAATCTGACATTGAGCGAAACATAGGAAGGGGATAAATGTATCAACTAGTACGCAAGTGGTGGTAGGGGTTCGTAGTTTTTATCGGGTGCAGGGATCCTGATCCTCACGGGCATCCCATTAATAGGCACCAGCGCGCTGGAGCCTGGCCCCCGCTCGTTATTAGATGTACACATTCCAATTCAAAGTCTTTCATCGCCAGAGACATAACCTGTAGCATCTCCAGCTCTTGTTACTCTGTTACGCGACACAATCATGGCTGCTCGCGGGGAACAAGCACCCACCATTGAGGACGATCCGGCGGCAGCGTCGGATGCAGTATCTTTACACACCATCGCCGAACAAGCCGACGCGTACGAGGCCCAAGAACAGGAAGACGCCGACTTTGCCCTTGCGCTGGCGCTGGAAGAGCAAGAGTCGGCCAGGTTTGCGAGTCCAGAAAACGTCACCCATCCCGGGAGTGGCGAGCCCATTGAATCACGGGCTGTGTTGGAAACGGAGCCCCTCGCACCGTATCGCGATAACCCTGAGGCTGACGAGAACATCGATCCTCCTCCATACCGTGATGACCCTGATGCCGAGCCTGCCGAAGGAGAACAGCCCACTGACCCGGAAGCCGCAACCGCCCCTCCTCAACGACAGCACATCGTCCTGCGGATCCTCCGGAAAATCGTCAAAGCATGGCTATGCTATCTCATCTGTTCCACCGTGTTCACCTTCATCGTCATCATTGCGGTATTGATTTTGGCCTTCATCTACGGCGACAAGAAAGGTACCAGCCTGGGTGACCCAAAGGAAGCAGCATGGTTGGCATCCGGTTCGGAAGATTACACCCTCAACCTTCCGAAACTATATCCCGCTCTCCATGAGAGCACTTCGGACACATGCAAGGAGACCTGGGAAGATGTCGCGTCAAGCCTGCCGTGCCATCGCATGATTCTCTCGCCAGCCTGGGACAATGGGAACGCGACGGAGGCAAAGGAAGCAGGTGCAGACCCCGTCTACTACAGGGACGCTGTCTGTACTCGAGCATGCAAAACAGCACTCAAAAACCTTGACATCGCTACGCCTGCAACATGTGTGAACCGGGCCAATCGCTTCGACTTTGACAGCTACGGCAAGGATGGGAAAGCGTACTTCGAGGCAAACAGCCTAGAGGAGGGCCCCGCGGGCGTGTCCCAGAGCTTGTTGGCGCGATATGACCGCCTGTGCAGCGGCCCTCCGAAGAAATACTTTGGGAAGAATCCGTTGAGTTGCGCTGAAGACTTGTGGATGAATTGGGGCATCGTCGATGGAAAGAACGAGGCAAACCTCAACGGTCTGGATTCGTTTCTCGAGCAGACCTCTGTCAAGAAGACGATTCCCGCATCCCGTGAGACTGTCGTCAAATTGACGCGATCGGGCAGAAATTCGACTTTCACACGCAACGTGAACAGTCGTCGCGTGGGTCCCGGCCGACGAGAGACGGAATGCAACGACTGCTTGCAAGATTGGCTTGCAAGAAAGACCCTGAGCTTCAGATACGGCGAGATACTCCAACCGGGAACCAGGACCCCTGTTGGGCTCGCCGAATTTTCAGATAAAATGAAGAGCGCATCGCAGCGGTGCTACACGTACGCGGATACGCATACCCGCATTTGGGAGGCCATGGGATGGTGGTGTGACGGGGCACCCTGTCGCAACGACGACGATTCCATACCCTGGAACGTCATCAACGTGCTTCACGGATACGACAAGGAACATTCTCTTGGTTTGCCCTCACTTTCGCTCCCGAACAATGTTCCCAGCAACAAAAGAGAACCCGTTCGCGCGCTCCTCACCGCCGTGCAAGACATGCGCTGCGGCGCGATAGGTCTCACGCCTACCGACTTGAACAACCCATTCCTGACCTCTGCACATGTCATCTCACGTCTCTGCACCCCACGATGCCTTAACACTGTTGACCGTATCTCCGACCTCGCAGAAGCCGCAGAGTATCCCAGTACACCCCTCACATCCATCACAGAGTCCATTGACACCGTTCGCACTCTCTGCAAGTCCTCGTCTCCCATCTCTTTCGCCACGACACCAGACCTCCTATGCGCATCCTCTAGAATGAATCTCACATCACCCACATCACCCACTGAATCCACATTATCCCTAACCTCATCGTCTCCCTCGGTACCTCCTGTGTCCCGCGCCTCCATTCTCTCCACCTTCCGCACCGGCATCGAAAATGTCGACGCCTGGAACAGGAACTCTCAATATTCAAACGCCCTGCAATCCCACGAAGATCTTAAGAAACTCCGGATAGCGGAGAGCGCATGCAACACGTGTGATGGCGAGATCTTCATTGGTCAGGATGGCAAATGGAAGGAGACAGTCGATGCTTTCCTAAAGGATCCGGACGTCAATAGTGCCGAGTATGTAAAGGTGGCGAGGCAGGGGTGGGTTGTGTGTGCTGACATGTATGGGCTCTGGCTTCCTCCATCAAAGAGGAGACAATTGTTTGAAAAAGTTGGGCTTGGGGACGGAGTTGCGTAGTAACTTGCTCAATTTTGCAGTTCTTTGGAGGAATGATGTTCCTTTTTTGTTTGGGATTGGATAGTATGTTATTTATCGGAAGTTCATGGATTCACAGTACAGTTTGATTTCCTTTTGTTGCCGGGATGTTAGGAGCATCTGCGTGAATATGAATGTTCATTTCTCATTTTTATGCTGTTTCGAGTAATTTACATTCGTATCCATGCAGATGAGCCCATCATGCTGACAACAAGGGGGTTAAACCTGCCGATGACTCTATGAATTAACTCTTCTTCATCTGAGTACTCTTCATCCGCTCCTTCTACACGTTGGCGTATGACATCCATTTAAATCGCTCAAGCAAGCCTTTTGAGGAAGGTACCTTTCACCGCCCATGTAGACCCATCGTAGTTGACGCAACCGCGTGTCAACCCAATAAGAAATGAAAGAGCGGACCTCCCTTCTCATAACTCGTCTTACTCATTCAACCTCTCATCTTTTCACCATCCACCCCAACATCATCATCAACGTTCGCTTACCACTATCAACACCAGCACACATCCACATCTAGAGCACACGATATCCCGGCAACTTACTCAGAAATACACTCTTTCCCTCCTATCATTCCCACAGACTCTTTAGAATGCCCAAATCCAATTCCAACAACGAGGCCAGGCAGTCCGCCAACGATGACCGCCGCCCTGAGGTGCATCAAGTTTCGCGAAGACAACCGAACCGTCCGCTGCCACGTCAAACCTTCCTGCTTCCCAGGCCACAGGTCATGTTGCCGCCTCTTATACAAAGGATACACTCGAGTCCGTCTGCTTTGTCGTCTCCCTGGCTAGCGTCCTCATCACACGCTCACCCTACTTTTTCAGACCAGCTCTTGGCCAGCTCGCCCTGGTCGTGGGATTTGGCACTTCACGATGCTCGATACACTGCTACCTCCGGCCTTGAAAGGCTCCCTACTTTTGCATACCAGAACTTGACCAATTCAGCCTTGGTCCGGAGTTGCAGAACTCCAAGCTACAATTTCTTGCCCGATGGGTTTTCAGTATTATTCAATTTGGCCCTGTTCCAGATTCTCGCTTCTCGAGAGGTCCGCTACAATCCCAGGTCCCATTGCGTGTCCGTTGGAACAAATTGGAGAACCATCCCGAGTCTGCAACTTCTTCACGCCGCTGGAATTCCGGTGCGTGAGCCAGCAAAGACTATTATCCCGGCATATATTCCAGCTTGTATGGTGCTGCGGATTCCTTTTGCTTCCGAAGTTCAACCCATGTATGTTCTCTTATATCCTCAGTGCAGGGTGTCGAGACACTGACAACGTGCTTGGACCTCATTTCTTGTTCTTAGCTGATTGTATCATAGGTATCCCGTGAGCCGGGAATGCGAGGTCTGCTTTGAAGAGTTCGACAACGGTCCACATCGCGCTCTCTCGCTGCAACCTGCCTGTGGCCACGTCTTTGGGGAAAGCTGCTTGATCTCATGGTTCAATAGCGTAACTCGTGCACCCAAGTGCCCGAAGTGCTCCGTCGGCTTGGCCGCTTTGGCGGATTGGTCTGACCAACATTCGTTACTCCTGCTTTCTAGCAGGCGTGAGCACTGAGCAGGCGGATAATGGAGTGATTGTACGTTCAGATATTAATGATAACCATTGCCCAGAATGATGATTTGCGGAAGCAAGTGTGACGATGCATCATCTCGGAGTTGAGAATTAGGTTTCCGATCTTGTCATCTACGGTATGTCTGTGGCGTAACAATCATTAATGTTTGTAGCAAGGCTCTGGCCAGAAGCATAGAGGTGAATGACTAGGAGAAGAGTAAGTGACGGAAAAGTTAACGGTTCTTCTTTGGATTTTGGAACCGTGCCCTCTCACGTTCTACATGCTTCGCGGAAGAAAATTCCTGGGGCACCACATCGCCACAGTTCACGCGTACTCTTTACCACGTCCTACACTGCTAGAAACCTCTCCGTAAACAGCGATACAACTTCATCCACCTTCAGCCATCCTCCTCCACTCAACTTACTCACCCCTCAACCACCGACACAACCTATTCCGATCATTTGGATCCATCCAGGGTGTTTCCCCCTGCGGCACCGTCCCCGAAGCCCCCGCCGTCGTCCCATCCTCCAACACGCAATACACATGCCCACACGCGCTCTGCGGCCCACGATTCCCACACTGCCCCCACGTAAAGCGCGCCACATCGTAATAATGAAACCCATCCTCGGGATCCCTGTACCAACCCTGCTCAAAGTACCGCTGGTCCTCAAACGTATTCTCGAAGCGAGTCCGGTTCTGCGCGCCGAAATTGGATCTGTCGAGCCAGTCGGCGATATTAGGGAGCTTGTAGGGGATTGCAGAGCTGCAGTCCCAATTGTAAAGGCGTATTTGATGGCAGTCGCCGTCGGCGAAGGTGAGGTTGATAAATTCGCCGTAGCCGAAGCCGGGTTTTCCGACTGCGGTGCCGATGGTACGGAGGTGGGTGGATAGTTGTTTGAGTTTTTCGGGCCATGTTGGGGCTGAGGGTAGGGATGGTGTGGGGTTGGGGGTGGCGGTGGTGGTGGGGAGGAGGAATAAGAAGTTGAGAGGTAAGAGGAGTGAGGGTCGCATTTTGGAGAGGGTGAGGAGGGAATGTGTGACTGATTTTTTAACTTGCTTGTTCTTTGGAGTGGAGTTATAGGGTTGAAATTGGTGTCTTTTTTCTCTCCTTCAATCTAGAGGAGAATATATATATTCTATTTCTGTTCCTTCTTGCTGCTGATTTGGCTTGTGCAAAAAACACGACGTCGTATTCCGTGTATATTAACTCTACAACGCTGCAGGTACCCTCCTGGGTGCATACGAAGTCCATATGTAGCCAAGCAGTGTTCTCTCCAACAAACCCCGTGTCAAAAACATAAACTATCATGCAGCGAAAATTCAACACCATCCCTTGGTAAACGCTAACCTGAAATTCGCGGGTACATGGTTAGCTTAATTCAACCAGGGGTGATTCGATGGGCAATCAAGGTCTCAAAACGCCACGCCACGTGGTGTCTTGATTCTATTCTGTACATAACCTAGAAAAACGTACTCCAAACTACATAGAATATCAAGAAGTCAAGTACTTAATAGGTAAATCACACACGCAAAATACAGGCATTCCAACTCTTCATTTTTTTTAATACTTTCACTGAAGTTAGCGTGTGTGCTCTATGCAACGTCGTGTGTGATGCGGACTGAACGGCTAAAAACGGGGGGGCAATGCAATTTATTTTTTCATATTAGGCTACTCGAGCGACGCGTGGACGCCCGGAACATCTCGTATTATGATCGCTAGCTAGATGTGTATAGGATCGACGTTGGAACGTTGTCGGGGTCTGAGGGAGGTGATGTGACGTTGCGATGGTGCGAAATTATGTCGCTGGGGGGATTCTTTTTTGCAGAGCGTGAGAGTCCGGATTCCGAGATGGGATTGATGATGAGGTTTTTCTCAATTTATCGCTCTAATTCATGAGACAGACAATTGATAAGCCATCTGTTTTGCAATTTCCAATCCTATTAGCAGCACGTATGAAGTGTTGCTCGCGTCACAAAACTCATTCTGCAACACCGTTAAGTACGAAATCTTATTCCGCTTCCCAAACATACAAATTCCGGATTCTGAATCGCTAGACAGCCTCCCCAGCGCCAATGCTTCTGATCCACTTCCCTCTAACCCACATCTGCTTGTCCAACTTCTCTAGTTCCCACTGTGCTTCATGATATTCCTCCATCAGGTACCCCTCCAGTATTTCCTGCTTCTTCCTCGATCGCCACATGTAATCTTTAACATCTTCAATAAGAACATCGAGCCACTTTGGATCATACCCATCAATTTGTCCCTCCCTGAATTTATTCCACCACGTATCATTTCGGATTATTGTTAATCCATTTCCTTCAACAGGTTCCCCTCGTCGCATCTCAGTTAAGATCCTCAATAACCTGTTCATCTCCACGTCCACTACTTGCATTTCCAGTACCTCGATTTTCTTAACTTCGGTGTAGGAGCCATAGTCTATTGAAGTATCTGGATTTGCTTCTTCGTGTTCGATTTCAGCTGATTCTCGTTTATACGCGGAAATTTCTAAGAAGGCTCTGCTTTCACTGTTTTCGTCGCGTGCAGTGAGTAGAAGAGAATGGTCTTCTCTTTCATCGAGGATGACTTCGATCTATATATCCTCACGTCAGCTTGGATATATGTCGTAGGCCGGCATATACACTCACACTCGAAGATGCGTTTCTTCCAAGAGACGACAACGTCAAGTTGAGAGTCCCCAACCACAAGCACCACCCAAGGAAAGGACCCGTGCCTTCATATAAGTTGAGGGTGACTGTTTCACGGCCTGCGGGGACCATCAATCTTATCTTCTCTTGTGTGGGAAGACCTTGAGAGACATCTATCAAGCGCTTGTATATCCCACCATGAATCTCGATACCTGCGGAAAAACAATCAAGTATGTCAGCAAGACTAACTCATCTAGCCTTTTGATTCAGATCTTACCGACTGGAAAAAAGCTCCAAGGGGGTAACGGCGGTTCGTATGTAATATGAGGGAACAGATCGTGACCCATGAAGGAATAGCCCACCATCGCGGCACCCATGACGCGGGCCTGTTCGGGATTGAATCCTGCAGAGATCCTCACATCGAGATATCTCAACTGCTCTGGGAGGAAGTGCTGGCCGAGCATTGATCGGACCGCTGGGTACCGATCTAAATCCCCGATGAAGAGCACATGAGCAATTTTTAAGTCTTTGTGATACTTTTCGCTGATGCGCGCCTTCTCAATAGCCTCACCGATGATACTTGAAGCTTCTTTGGGTAGAGGATTGACAATGGTACTGTAGGGGAATGGATAATCATATTGACTTCGGAAGCTTCTTGCTTTCATCTTGGTCACGAAACCCTGCCAAATTGTTGGAAGAATTTTGGCCATGCACGATAAGCGATAGCTAATACTGTTTGCCTCTGAAGATTTCAAAAAGGTAACTGTCGAGAGAGATTCTGCAAAGGAGGCTGTCGACAGAGGGTCAAAATATACTTCATCAAACTGGAATACAGCAGCACCTGTGGGAATTAGCAGCCTAAAATCTTGATGTAACGAAGTACATGGGAAAGGGAAAATTCCGTACCATAACCATGCTCATCAGCGTTATACACTAAGAGATACTGTTCAGGCTCCCAATGATACATGCTGCCGTTAAGGTAAGCATTTGCTATACTGCTTGATAAGCCGGTTGCCCTAAGAATGGAAAGATCAGCTTCCACGCCGGCGTCTTCGAGGTCAGTCTAAGGTCCTAAGTGTTAGCATTGGATGTTTTCCTCAATCCCAACACACAATCCAAGTACCTTTACAGAGTGGTATGTCGCATAGTTACAATGGAGGATCCCATCTTGACAGATGCCTGGTAACGTAGCAACGGCGAATTCAACTGGTCTTCCTATGCTCTGCTCTGCCATATCTTTTAGGTATGACAGAATGTGTACGAAGATATCCTTCGGGCTGTACTCTTCCACCCCGGCGCTGTATTCGATTTCGATTTTTGGACTCCCACCGCGATCGATTAGCTTATATGGTAGAGCCCTCGTCGTGTTTTGAATAGCCGAGAAGTTTTTTCCTAACAACTCCCGATCAAAAAACACAGTGTTGGCGTCTTTTAGCCATCTTGCCTTTGCTGCATGCCCAACAAGGACTCCTGAGTCTGTGAAAGAGACATAATTCGGGATCGTTGTAAACCCTTGTGAATCTTCAATCACCTCGGCAAAGTGTGATGTAGTGTTTATCCTGCAATGCCTGGATGTCAGATGTAGAATTTGCGGATGCATGCTGTGCTACGGACCAGGCTATCCTCGAAAATGATCGGCCAATTTCTATACCCACTATAATGTCCTTACCATCATAAGAGGGAGATCTGGGGCGATTGAGTGAGACACCAATATTTGCAAAATAAACGAGTGCAGCCCAAACCAATCGCATGGCTCTCACTGATGAGGGTAGAGATAAACAGACGAGAAGGCGATATTGAGGAAAACCATTCAACGGAAAAGAATACCTGAACTTATATATCCCATCCAGTACTGTCGGTGGCCTTAAATTTAATATGTGTCCTTAATATGAGATCTTCGTCAGACAAATGGGCAAATATGAGTACCTATGCATATATGTAAGCATGGAGATTTGAGCGGTAAGCAAAGAGATAAATCACGTGATCGGGAACACACAACCTTCCCATGATTCCGAGATAGAGATAGAACAACAAGACATATGAGACGTCGGTGATGAAAGGGTATCATTGAATTCGAATAACGCTTGTACGCTGGAAAAGAATTTGTTTCTGCCGCATGCATCGTTCAAGCCCATACTCCCAGCGTCCAGCTCGCTCTGTCGCCCGCTCCTCGCCCCATGCCGATGCCTGGACCCATGCTCTGCCGCTGTTGCACAACGGATATCTCTTTCTCCTTTGTGGCGCCTTGTAGCCCATGCTGAAGGTACTTTTCTCTCTCGATTTCCACGATGCCTTTGATGCGGTGATGCGCGACCAGACTCGCGCCAGCCCAGGGACCCAGCGTATCTACACCTCTGATGACTCCGCCGACCAGGGAGGTGGGCGGTACATTTTTCAAGGCCAGATGGGAGAGCTTTGCATCGATTGGATCTTCCTCCGGGTTCTGTAGGCCAGGCGGAAGCGGTGCACCAGGATCGAGGGATTCAGAAACTTTGTCCTCGCCTTCCTGATTTCTTAGCTCCAGGTTTTCTCTTTTTTGGTTCATAATTATTTCATGACGCGCGCTCGCCGATCCATAATTGCGTACTGGATCCCATCCTTTCTGAGAAACGAGGGCTTCCAGTTCTGCAAGAAGGCGAGTCTTGAGCCCGGGAAGTGACGAACCACCGCCAGTGATGACGATACGCGACATACACAGGCGACGGACATCCATGGGCAGCGATAAAAGTGCGCGGTAGATGAGGTGATGCAGTGGCAACTCATTGTCGTCGAATTCATTCAATGCCGTGTCTGGCGCAAACAGAGCGCTTTCAGCCGGCTTAGCCAACGATGCAAATGGTATCGTGAGCTCCGTTGGTGGAGTGTGTCTAGGGAACGGAATGGTGATGGTGGGTTCCGGTGACTCTACAGCATCTTCAAATTCTTCAAGAATAGGAGAAGTGCGGGCGACAAAGTACATAGTCCTTCGATTCGACCTTGGCTTCGATTTGCACCAGCCAACGCGAGTGAGCACCTCATCGGCTTCCTCGAAAGAGATGTCCGTCTTTGAGTCGCCCACGCCTGGCTCGTCATCAAGCGCGGCATTCAGAAGCTTGGCCATGTGCTCGCTCAAAAGCTTGGTAGCGCGGATGCTTCTCTGCTCGTGCACCTCACGATACTCGCAAACGGCTGTGATGAGCGTCTCTGCCCATCCTATATCGACCACAAGAGCCGACCTGAGCCCAGCTGCTACGGTAGCCAGGACAGGGGCGGAAAGAAGTGTGACGGATGGTGCTTGGAAGCTACCAAAAAGTACATCCAGAAGAGTCGACATGAGCGGATGCGGCAGCTTGGGTGGTAGAGAGAGCATGATTCGACGTGGTTTGGTGTCGAGAACAAAATATTTGTTGAAAGCCTCACGCATGGCTCTCTCGAATTTGTCCTCCACCAAGCCTAGATCTACCCGGCCCAGATCCAAACGGTACAGTTCATGGTCTTGTCCCCATTCCTGCCCCCTCTTCCTACTTGTACGCTCGCGATTGTGCCCCGGGTCCCACTGGCGATAGTCGGCGGCCCTTCTCTGCTCATCTGGGCCGAACGAGAGGGTACACCGCGGTGTGCTTTCGCCTGGCAGGCCGCCACGCACGAACCGAGCGCCGATTTCGAGCACGATGTATTCGTCTTCGGTTCGGTAGCCACCGGGGGAGCCATATATCGATGAGGTAGATCGTCCGAGAGGGGTCCGAGGGGTTTCGGGGGTAGATGCGAGGTCTGCAACGCGAGGCGTGGTACCTCTTGTGCGGCCCAAGTTGCGGTCAGCAGCCGACATGCTCGTGATGATTTGTGTTTTTCGTGATATTATTCTCCTTTCTAGTATCGTTCCATCCTAATACGAGCTCAATTGGTACGCCATTCGATCGGGGTCATTTTGAAGTTGTGCATCCCGTTGCGGGCGAGCATGTTCACCCACCAGAGGGAACCAATACGAGGTCTCGCGTATGCTTAGTAAGTAGGGTTGAAACACCCCTGTCGCATTTTTCTCGAGTGCGAACACAACACTTTAGTGAAAGTCTAGGACCAGCATCAAGTAATGAGAAATTCCAGCAGATTGTATTCAGTTAATCTAAATGTTATAGAAAAAAGTTATGCTACAGAATTGCTGCACAAACAATGATCCAATCAATTGATACGTTGTGCGCTCCTTACCCGAAAAAAAGTAGAAGCTTGGGCCAGGCTTGGCAACTCGAACTTTTCTGCTCCACCCGTTTTAATTTTGCACGTCGCAACTGCTACCTACCCACGAACGACAACACCTCGCAACAGCCGTCGCGAGTACCGAATCCTGCCAATCGAGTCGGACGGTTTCTAAAAACGGACACGGAAAGAGTAGGAATTTGTTTGGAGAGACAGCAGGAGCTTCCGCCCTCGAAACTGCCCTTGGAAAGACAGACGACAAAAGCACAATGGGCCTCTTCATATTGACCGAGACCAGGTATGCAAACGGCAGCCCTGACTGCTGTTCAAAAGGTTTCTACGAACCATTAGCTGACATTGCACTCCAGCGCTGGTTATGCGCTCTTCAAAGCCAAGGACAAGAAGCTGCTCAAGGACGGCGACAAGAACCTGTCCTCGGTCGAGGGTGCGGTAAACGCACTCAAGTTGAAGAAATTCACTGTAGGTTGGCTCGTGGTCACTCCCGCGCAACGGATGCTGATATATCCGTAGAAATTCGAGAACGCTGTCACCGCCCTCAATGAAGCCGCTGCCCTCTCCGACAGCAAGGTCAGCCCTATGCTGTCTACCCTCTTGAACGAACTCAAAGACGAGACCAAATCCTCTCTTGCAGTCGCCGATCCCAAACTCGGTAACGCCATTGCCCAGCTCCCTGGCCTCTCCCTCAAGGTTGTCACCGACTCTTCTACCCAGGATGTTTACCGCGCCATCCGTGAGCACCTGCCATCTCTCGTTTCCGACCTGATCCCCGCCGAGGTCGACTCTACCCGTTTGGGTCTTTCGCACTCGCTCTCGCGACACAAGCTGAAGTTTTCGCCCGACAAGGTTGATACCATGATTATCCAGAGCATCGGTAGTCTCGACGTGCTGGACAAGCAGCTCAACACGTATGCGATGCGCGTCAAGGAATGGTACGGATGGCACTTTCCCGAGCTGGCCAAGATTCTCAACGACAATCTTGCCTACTCGAAGGTGGTTCTCAAGATGGGTTTCAGGTCCAACGCCCGCAATGCCGACCTTTCAGTAAGTTGCTGTAATTTGTACAAAGCCTTTTTTTATTACTTATACCATGATAGTCCGTTCTGCCTGAAGAAATCGAAACCGCGGTCAAGGCTGCTGCTGAGATCTCCATGGGAACGGAAATTAGCGACGAAGATCTTGAAGCTACCAGCGCTCTTGCCGAGCAGGTCGTTGATTTGACTGAGCACCGTCAAAGCCTCTCCAGCTACCTTTCCACACGTATGCAGGCGCTGGCACCTAATCTCACTGCACTCGTTGGAGATCTTGTTGGCGCCCGTCTCATCGCCCACTCCGGTTCGCTCATGAACCTTGCCAAATCTCCCGGATCCACCATTCAGATCCTCGGTGCCGAAAAGGCCCTGTTCCGCGCTCTCAAGACCAAGCACGACACTCCCAAGTATGGTCTCATCTACCACGCTTCCCTGATCGGCCAAGCCACCGGCAAGAACAAGGGCAAGATTGCACGTATGCTTGCCGCCAAAACCGCCCTCGGTCTGCGCGTTGATGCCCTCAGCACATGGGGTATTTCTGCAGAGAGCACGGCCAACGAGCCTACTGAGGAGGAGAAGTCACAGCTTGGTCGCGACGCACGCACTGCCATTGAAAGGCGGTTACGCGCACTCGAAGGTAAGCCCCTCAAGAGCCTCCCCAATGCCAATCAGACCTCGCTTGGAGCCCCCAAGTGGGAGGTCAAGGAAGCCCGCAAGTACAACCCCGATGCGGACGGTCTCGTGGGTGATGAGCCGGCTGCGAAGAAGTCGAAGAAGGCCCAGGTCAACGGTACGCCCAAGAAGGCTGTGTCAGAAGAGGCCGACAGCAGCGAGATTGATGATACGACCATGATGGATGCGGATGCGGGCGCCGAAGAGTCGGGATCGGATTCGGAGCAGCCCGACAGCAAGGCCGCCAAGAAGGCCGCAAAGGAGGCTAAGAAGGCGCGCAAGGCCGAACGTGCAGCTAAGCGTGAAGCCAAAGCGGCGAAGAAGGCAGCCAAGGAGGCCAAGAAGAGCGGCGAAGAGAAGAAGAGAAAGCGAGATGACGAGGAGGTCAAGGACGCCAAAAAGAAGAAGAAGAAGAGCAAGGACTAGAAGTCTTCTCGACTCTGCCATGTCTGTTCATCTGAACCTTTCTTTGTTTTCTTTCCTCGATACTCTACTGTCAAAACGGGCGATGGCGTTTTTGAATGGAATCTTTTTTGTTTTTTTCATGTTCTCCTTTCCAATCTTGTCTTGCTATACCGAGACGAACGAGTGGGCGCATAGGGGGTGGGAAGGGAAGCTTGCTTGGGTATCTTGTACATGTTCCTTCGTGTTTACGAGTTTGATATGCGTCGGCGGTGGTGGTGAGAGGCGAGTCGATTTTCGCGAACTGCATCATTGCCTCTTTTGGTGTGTCTCTGTCTGATTCAGTGTATGAAAGAGGGAAAAAGTCAACAGGGGCAACCAACGAAAGACAAATTTGAAAAAAGTTAATTCATAAATACTCACACTTTTTACATGTTCTTTGGTGAGGAGAGAATCAACTCGTGCCGTTAGGGCCCAATCCACTCTGCAGTCTCATGACAACCTTTGAAATACCCCTATCCTGTATACACATCGCACTGGCGCACTGCGAGCTCCGCAAAACAAAAAACCCACCCAAATCTTCATTATATCCTCCCCCTTTTTTTCCTTTTTTAATAAAACATTCTTATAATCCCCTTAATACTAGATCTAATTCCCTAGAAATCAAAATCTACACACATATATACAGATATTCACATCTTACTTTTTTTTTTTTTTTTTTTTTTTTTTTCATCAGTGACAAAAAGCTTAACTTGGTAGTCACGTGATGCTTTCTGGAGAGAGAGAGAGAGAGAGAGAGAGAGAGATGTGTACAGAGGTATATGTATGTTTTGATTATTATGTATATATGGGTATTATATATGTATTATGTTCGCTCGATGGATTCATGTTTTTTTCTTTTCTCTTCAGACATCTTTTGGGGGTTGCGTTTTCTGATTATTATTTGTGGTTTTCTTCTCAACTCGTGTTTTTTCTTTTACCCTCTTGAGACCCATCCATCTCGAATGCCTTCTCCTGTCTCCCCTCCCTCTTTCTTAGAAACGCCATATACCGTGCCATGCCCCATAGTACCATGCTATGCAAAATGAATCCGAACCAGAATGGGGGGGTATTGAATTGACCAGCAATCAGCACTGCTTTTCCCGTGTACGCCGCGCTATATAGACCCGTTGGAGAGAACAAACAAGAATCGCTTCGTCAATTGTCGTCGTCGCTCGTATCGTGACATTGAACTGTCGTAGAAGATAAAAAGATGTTATGAGAATATGACTGCTCCTACATGTCGCATTGGCTGCTGCTCGTAGCCGACAACTGCGTGTCGAAGGAGATGACGGTTTCGGCCCGCCTCGGCGTGGGTGGTGATTGAACCCTCGCGCAATGGACCAGCTTCTATTAAACCTGGTGAGGAAATCGGATCGGTGTTGCTTAGGCTCATGTTCTCTTCTTGATGATGAACACGCCCACTTCGATCCCCTTGAGCCGATGGTCGCCGTCGGCATTGCGATGAGCAACGCCATCCAGCACTGCCTCGATCAAATGAGACCCTGTCATGCCGGATTCCGGGAGTTTCTTCGTTTGCCGAAAGTAGGTTGTTATAGTATCGCGGATCCTGGGCTTTTCCTGCTTGATCCACCAGTCGTTCGCCCATGCTTTTCGTTCGGGATGTATCTCTTCCCTGGATGCATGCATCACTTCGTAAACCGGTCTCTGATCTACCGAGTCGGTAGAAGTGGCGTTACCGACCCGTTTGCAGAATTGTTCGACGTTCATTTTGAGAGATTCGTACTCGTCCAGGTAAGCCACCGAGCCCATCTGCCCCAGGCTCTTGCCCAGATCAGACGGCAAATCGTGGACTACTGTCAGCGCTCGCAGCAGTGGATCCAAAACAGGGCCGAGATAGTCTTGCATGAAGGTGCGAGCGCCGGTCTTGGTGGGGTAGATGAAAAGTAGTAGTCCGTTGTCTTTGGAAAGCTCAATCAGCCGATCGTGGAGCAAAGAGCGGCCCCGCAGCTGGAACATCTCGGCGTATTCGTTCGTATTGGTCGGTGGGATGTATCGCTCCACGATGGATATGTTGATGCTTCCAGGGGGCACAACAGGCCGTGGACTGGGGGGTAGGAGCTTGGATTCCAGCTGGTAATCCGGTATGGCCACGGCGCTGTCGAAGATCTGCTTCGTAAAGTACTCATCTCCGCCCACGGCGGGACCGGGCGTCGAAGGCGGGGATTTGGGCAGATCGGACAGGGTGAAGCGGCCAGGAACCGCGTGGAAGACGTTGGTCCACGAGGTGTAGGAGGTGGTTCTGTCGTGGATGAAGACAATCAGCTGGCCGAAGAGGTGGCCAGACATGGAGGGACAGGGGAGCGCATGAGACAGTATTTTGACCAGAC
Source organism: Periconia macrospinosa (assembly GCA_003073855.1). Classification (NCBI taxonomy): domain Eukaryota; kingdom Fungi; phylum Ascomycota; class Dothideomycetes; order Pleosporales; family Periconiaceae; genus Periconia; species Periconia macrospinosa. The sequence continues at coordinate 124,533 of KZ805317.1, read as the reverse complement.
CAAGACTTTCGGCGCGGGATTCGGTGGCTTGCGGGGGTGATGAGCAAAAATTCTCCGAAGATGACGGTGGGGATGCTTACCTAAAATCTCCTTGATGCGGTCGATGCAAGCTGCCATGCCCAAGTCGCCGTCGGTTTCTTGCATGATGGGAACAATGACGTTGGAAGCTGGACCCAGAGAGTTGGCGCTAGCTGTGTTGGTGAGGTTGGGGGAGAGGCCAGGCTCTGAACTTGGTGGGGAGCCCAAACCGGCGGGTCTGACATTCACGAAAGAGCCCCAGTTGAGCGTGCCCGATTCCGCAGGAGGGGTAACGACGGGAACGGGGTGATGGACGTCGCCCCTGGCAGGTTTGGAGGTTGCGGCTGGAGAGGCGTGTGGTTCGTCGAGGGGTGGGATGATGCGAGCCAGCGGCGGGCTAAGCGCATGGAGGGGATCTTCGGGTTTGGAGAGCGGGCCGGCACCGAGCGAGGCAAAGGAGAGACTGGTGTCGAAGGATTTGCGATCGGGATGGGGTGCAGCAATGCCCAGCAGGTCGAACGAGGGAAGCCGCAGGTTGGGGGAGTTTTTCAAGACTGGAGGGGCAGGAATAGACACATGGTTCGAGGGCAGGACGGTACCCGCGAAACTCAGACTGAGATCCGGGCCCGTCTCCAGCAGAGGGGTCGGGAGATCCAGGGATTCCGAGGTGGGCAAGGGGGAAGGCAGTGGTTGAGGAAGAGATGGGTCGTCGCGGGTGGACGGCGGGGGCGAAGCAAACAGAGGGCGAGGAATACCGGTCGTTGGGTGGTGATGGTCCGGGTTCTCGTCTGGCGTGGCCGCTGTCAGGCAGCTGCGGGTGTCTGGGTGCAAGCTGGAGGAATCCGCAAAGGAGGACAAGAAACGGGTGTCCATGGCCCTGTGAGAGGCAACAGACAAACTGGCTGACTGGCTTGAAAGGGTAGCAGATCTTCTGGTGGGAGGGGTCGGGGGGTGGGATGGGGGATGGGAATATCGAAGCCAAGACCAGACCGATGGCGGGGGACGGGCACGGGTGCGGACGGGGGGGTAATGGGCAAATATAGTATGGTTTGTTTCAGTGTATGCGTGTTGGCAATGGAAGGAGGAACAAAAAAGAAAGAATGATTGGGATGAGCTTGTTGGGCGGAGCAAACAAGCGAATGAAGGAAAGGCCTAGCTAGAGTAGAGTGGATGGATGGCGCAGAGCCTGCCTCGGTCGGGGAGGGTGAGGACGAGGGCAATGGTCACGATGGACGCACCATGGGAGTCGATGGTGGTTTGGGAGCAGAGATGGGTGCAGCACGGGAGAGTGGTTCGTGTGTACGAAGGACTCGGTCGGAGGCAGCAGCGGCGGCAGCAGCAGCAGCACCGAGGGATTGGGAACGAGGTCGAGAGGAGGGAGCAATGGATAGGTGGACGGGTGTGTGGATGTAAGTTACTGTACGAGAAGTGTAGTAGGTGGTGGTAGTAGAGGACTTGGTCGGCTACTGTGTGTATAGAGAGTTGCTTGAGGTGTATGGAAAGGCTAAAGCCATGTATTGTGCAGGGGTGGGCTTATAGGCATACTGTACAGGTAGGCGTCTGGCTGAAACGAACAAAAGGCATGAAAAATACAGAAGCGAGCAGGTAACGTTGGATAGTTGGCTATGGATTGATTGATTGATTGATTGATTGATTAATTCATGTTCGTTTCTTTGGCTGTCTGGTGCTACGGAACGATGCGGCTGCGCAGTGGACAGTGGACAGTGGGCAGTGGCAGTGGCAGTGGCAGCGGGCAGCGGAAGGGCTTGTAGGTTGTAGTGGAACCCGCGCCCAGCCAATGAGACGCACGCGTACCGTACCCGTTCTGTTACGCCTCACCAAAAATCCACGAGGGTCTAGACCGCCCGTCGATTTCTGGTCCGCCTTACGGGAACCACCCCTAGAGTCCCAGACGTCGTTGCATCAATGTTGCCGTTATCTGCGGTAGCTATCAATTGTTTATAATTAACTTAACTGCTCCAACCACGTACATGAATAGTATCCGTACATTGACTTAGTCAGTATAGATATCTCTACATGTACGTCTGCCACCCCCGGTGTCTCTAGCTCTCTACTATGTACTTGTACATTTCCAGCCGGGCCTATCGGCAGCCTAGGGCTGACCTATGGCCTGACCATGGGGACATGCTGCTGTGCTGGCCCCTCTTATTTTGTTTCGTGAATACACTCAATATTTACTCAGCCATCCCGTGCCCTCATTCACCTCTGCTTGCTTTTTGCTCATTGGCCCCCAAGCCAGTCCCGGAACTCTTCAAACGCACCGCTCTCCGCCTGCGAGATGAGATGAGTGAGGTGGTCGACGTCGTGCCCTGCCAATCCAATAGCCGTGGTGGACCTAAACTGCAGCCATTTGATGCATCATGTACGTACGCACTCTACTTGAACGTCAGGACGAGTCCCTGCATCGCGCCGGAACCGCGCTTTAGATGCCGCGGCGCCGTCCAGGCAGAAAAAAAAATCAAAAAAAGGAAAAAAATACGGAAACACGGCCATGCCATACCCACGATCCATGACCCACGGTTTTGTGGGAAAAAAATCTCTGCGCCGCCGTTGCCACCACGCTTGGAGCTGGAATCCAAACCATGCTTTCTCCACCCACTGCAAAAAGCCACGATACCTCGGTCCGGTCTGCAGTCTTCTTCGCTTAGCTCATCCCAACCCATTTCCAACGTTGAGAGATAACTTTCATGCGTGCACGACACTGCCGTGCGCCCATCCAGAGTCCAGACTCTCGTCGACATGCTTTTGTGTCCTCTCCAAATTCGACCACTTGCAGCCGACAACCTACAAGTCAGCGCGCCCGCGGTCCAGACGCGTCTTTTTACCACTTGCCCATTCTCCCTCTATCCACAAAAGTCAGCCCACGATGCCCGTTGTGTGATCTCATGCTTGCTGCTTCACCACGATGCATCACTTCCTCTCGTGCACAGACAGCCACATGCTCTTCCCCGTGCCTTGTCATTGTTGGGTACAAGCTTACATGATACATACATACTACAGTGCATAGTACATACATTATGTACCTAGACATACCCATTGCCAAGACAGCTGCATCGCTCCGTAAACGGCAATCCCAGGCTTCTTCAGCTCAACTGCCCACGCGATGCCGAATAAAACACTGCTGTGATAAGCTTCGCGGCGAGACGTCATTTTACATGAACTATCCGTTCGTTGATCAAGAGGATAACCCACTTCGGGATGTAGCCTCCGTTGAACGACAATTCGTTCCATAGGCAGGTAGAACCGTTGTGCCAAGACTCTAGCGGCAAAACCTGCCTCGACGCCCACTGTTTTTCACCACCGCTACACTAATTCAAGTCACCACACTGCTCATACCGATTGAGAACCATCGCGGAACCAAACTGCTCTTCGCAGACAGCGAGGTGAGTCTCTATCCTACATGATTTTTCCGTGTCGTGTTATATTTTTGACACATTGAGTCTATATACATGTGTTGGCGTCGGGCTTGCTCGACCTGTGCGGCAGTACATGCATGTAGCCTAGGCGCAGCTCAAGTCAGCCCGACACCACTCCATGGCACCAAAACATAGGTCTATATGGAATCAATCTGTTTCCATGTCCCTCGGATACCGATAATCAGTAAACAGCACAAATGCTAACCATGAATCTGCAGGAGCATTTCCAACTCGCACCCGAACCACCCCAACAACCACTCTCGTCACGTGCTTCATCAACCAAAACACGAACCATATCTAATCTTCCTTTCTCCTACAGATAAAGTAATCTTTTGTTTCCGAGCAAAAAAGAGGGGACGAACCTCAATAAGAGCGGTCGTCGTCGTCGTCGTCGTGACAGAAGAAAAGAAACCTCCAACATGCATGTGCGTCTTTTCCCAATCCGCAACCCCAACGCAATCTCCCCCCCCCCCCCCCCAACCAACATGACCAACACCCAAAATAAACAACCACAGATCAAGTCGGCGCAATCCGCCCTCCTCTCCAACCACGAAGTCTTCCTGCACCTACAAGCCGAACAAGCCGAATACAACGGCACAGACGGCACGTCTCGGAAGCGCAAACCGCCCCCAGGCCTCCAAGAAATCATCAAAGATGTATAACCCCTTCCCCCCCAAAAAAAAACCTCTCCTCCCTCCCTTCCCTCCTCAAAAACTAACCATCCTGCCCCGCGCGCGCCAACAAACAGGGAATCCACTACTTCTCCAACCCCGACTCCCCTTTACCCACCCTAACCACCACCCACCCCACTCGCCCCTTAACCCTCTACAAAGGCTCCCACAGCCTCTTCCGCGCCCTGGCCCCCAAGTACCGCCTCAACAAAACAGAGTACCTCCAAATCTACAACATCCGCCCCAGATCGCACATCACGCTGCAGCTCGTCATTGAGGAAGCAGGCGTGCGGTTCACCGAGGACGAGCTAGAGGATATTTTGGGGATTCTGGCGAGGGTTTTTGACGAGGAGGAAAGTGGGATTAGGGAGGGGGTCGAGGAGGAGAAGTTGGCGGGGTTGGGGGGAGGGGTTGTTGTTGGTGGTGTCAGTGGTGGTGGTGGTGGTGGTGGTGCCAAGGGGAGGAGGAAGAAGGGGAATTAGGGTTTTGGGGGGGGGGGGGGGGGGAATATGTTTTTTCTTTCTGTTTTCGGCAAAGATGTCTGTGTCTGGGAATTTCACTATTTGTTTGTTTGTTTCTTTTCTCTCCTTTCAAAAACAAGTTACGATCCCCTCCCCTCCCCCCTCCTTTTCCTATCGTCGTGGTATGCTGCATGTACATATACACACATACATGAGACATGAGTCTCGAGACACTGTTAAAGGACTCACATAAAAAAAAACCTCCCCCGGTATAGAAAGAAGGTTTCATGCCCCCTTCCCAAAAAAAGAAAAAGGAGGAGTGGGATGAGGGAAAGTCTAAAGACAAGAAGAGTCCCAAAAAAAAAAAAAAACCTCATAACCTCCCCGGCCAAAACCTCGCCCGATTCCTCTCCCTCCACTCCTTATCATGCGCAATAACGACTTCCACCTTCACCTCCTCATTCTCATCCACCTCCTCCTCATTCTCATCCACCTCCTCCTCCTCCTTCCCCCCCGCCGCCGCCGGCGCCAACAACAACAACCTCGCCACGCCCTCCACCGTAGCCCTCGCACCCTCCAAATCCTTGTGCACGCTCCTCATCACGACGCCACGTCTCCCCTCATCCTCATAAACCGCAATCCCCTTCTCGCCCGTCAGAATGCGAAAATCATGACAGCAGTCCCCGCCGAGGTAGACCCATTTGTGTGGTGCGACGCGCGCGAGGAGGTTGATGTGGCCCGTGAGGTGACCGGGGGCGTCGATGATGTAGAGGGAGGAATCGGCGAAGAAGTCGATTGCGTTTTTGAAGAGGGGGGTTTTGTTGTCGTCGTCGTCGTTGGCAGGTGAAGGTGACGAGGTAGACGGGGTAGAGGGAGGAGGGGGAGGAGGGGGAAAGGGGGTCCAGGAATGTGAGGTTTGTCGGACGAAAGGTTTTCGTTGTGTTGATGAAGGTGATGATGACGACGACGAGGAGGAGGAGGAGGAGGAGGAAGTGGGTGTAGGTGTAGGAGGAAGTTCGCACGTGCGGTCTCGCGGGAGCTCGTCCGGGTTGAAGAGGTCGGCTGGGTAGAATGGCGGGTCGCCGTGCGAAAGGAGGTCGAGGGTTCCGCTGCCGACGATGAATTCGGCGTTGGGGAAGTCCGAGGGCGTCCCAATGTGGTCCCAGTGGACGTGGCTGAGGATTATGTGGGTGATGGCGGACGGGTCCATGCCGCCTTTTGAGAGGCTGGCGGAGACGTCCGGGTCGGTGTGGACGGGCTGGCGGTGGGAAATGTGGGATTGTTGGGCGGGGCGGTAGTGGGTGAGGTTGCGTTTTATGCCGAGGTCGAAGAGGAGGGTTGTTGTTGGTGGTGGTGGTGTAGTGGTGGTTGAGGGGGTAGGGGATGGGTGTTGGATGAGGAAGGACATGGAGGGGACGGTGGCGCGTTTTTCGGGGTCCGCGTCTGTGATGAAGAGGCGCTCTGGGAGCGTGAGGTGCCCGCCGTCGAGGGCAGAAATAGAGACGTAGGTTTGGTTTGGGAGTGGTGGGGGGAGCGTAGGTGGTTTTTGGGTCATGTTGGAGGAGACGGAGAGGGATTTGTGTGGATTGTGGATGTTGTGTTTTGGGAGTTCGAAGATGGGGTGGTGATGGGTTTGACGAAGAGAGAGAAAAGGTGTAATGGAAGGGAGGAAAAAAAGCGTCACGTGAGGGAGGTGAAGGTGTGATGTGGATGGCGTGATCTTCAGTGGGAGCTCAGGGGTTGGTGTGAATGCCTAGAGTAAGGTTACCAGGGGTTGCATCGAGTTGGAGAAGGATACGTGTGTATGCAAGTATGTAGTGGCTAGCTATGCATTCTGTATGGCCCCGCTCCTTTACCCCGTACCTACCCCATACCCCGCTCGATGCGGGGATCTTCTTCAAGCTCGCATATCGTCATTGCTTTTCCGGAAGCAGATGCTGGCTTTGCAAATCCATCTGATGATAATCGGCACTTAGAAGCCGTACTTCTTTTCCTAAATCACACCCACCATGGCCAAGCACACCCCCCAAACGATGCGAGGCCAATTCCTCGAGGCCTTCAAGACAGCCTACGCGCTCCGCAATGTCCCATTGCCGAAACCAAGCGCCCCAGATGATATTCTAATCAAGGTGGACGCCGCATCTTACTGTCACACAGATTACGTGCTCGCCCAAGGCCAGATGCCGGGTTTGCCAAAAGCGTTCCCGCATATTGGATGTCACGAGTTCGCTGGAACCGTGGTCTCGCATTTTGACTCGCCAAGTTCAAAAGCAAGCGCTTTCAAGGAGGGAGATCGAGTCGGCGTGCCGGGGCGAGCTTTTCATCCATGCGGGAGTTGTTTCGAATGTCAGGGATCAAAGGATCCTGTCGGGAGAGACGAAAAGGGGTATTCAATATACTGCCCACACTCTGAGAACAACGGTTTAAGTAAACACGGCGGCTTTGCCGAATATGCAGTGGTGGATGCAAGGCAATTGGCACCAATTCCAGCTGCATTGTCCGCTGTCGAGACCGCCCCCCTCATGTGTGCTGGCATCACCATCTATGCAGCTCTCAAGAGGTGCCAGTTAGAAAAAGGCGACAGAGTGGGTATCATTGGTGCAGGAGGTGGCCTGGGGCATCTGGGGTTGCAATATGGGGTCAAGATGGGATACAAGGTGCATGGTGTGGATGCTGCCGACGCGCCTTTGAGGCTAGCGAATGGGTTGAATACGGGCGCTAGAATAGTGGACGCGAGATTTGAAAAGGCAGTCGATATAGTTCAGCAGTTGGGCGCTGAAGATGGGAAGAAGGACCGTGGAGAGATGGGGCTTGATGCGGTGATTATTCTGCCAGAAACCCAGGCTGCGTTCGACTACGGCATGGCGTTGTTGAAGTCCCACGGGAAGTGTGTTGTTGTGTCCTTCCCAGAAGATGGCTTTCACATATCTGCTCGGGATGTGGTGTTTCGAGACATCTCCATCATCGGCAGCCTCGTGGGCAGCAATCGGGTGCTGCGCGAGATGTTGAACTTTTCTGCTGAGCATAATGTCCGAGCCATAACCAAGTCGATCTCGTTGCCGAGACTAAATGGCCTTGTGGAGGAGTATCACAAGGGCGAAGGGGGAAAGTTGGTCATTGATATGGCAATGACAGACTAATTCCCTCTTCTCCAAGAAGCCCCTATACCCGCAATATCTGTATTCAATCATTCGCGGCAGATGTAGTTGTGCACGTGTTTTGGCGCCACCAACTTTATCCCGACTCCAACATATCCGCATATAGATTTAAAGCAGTGCCAATAACATCAACAATCGCCCAAGTTTGGGACCCCTTGAATATCTCACTCCACACCCTTAGCATACCAGCACTGAGATGCTTCATGAAGGCCGGCGAGTCCGGAGTCACGTCTGGCGGGAGCGCAAATTCAGTCTCATCTAGCATGCTCTTGACGATCGTTGCAATCCTCCGCTCATCGTCGGTGATGGGAGGTTCCGGGTTGGGTTCGGCGAGCGCTTCAAGCCATTTGCTCATCAGATAAGCGCATTCCAATGTGCATAGGGAATGCTGGATGGACCAGATGAAGGATTGAGTTTTTGCGACTAGTCTGTACCCAATCTTGACGGGGATACTGAGCGCATGTGCGGAATGAAGCACTGCTCGAGTAATTTTGGGTGATCGTCGGATGGTCGGACCAGCGCGGAAGGCATTGGCAATCAAGATCGGATCTCGAGTCTCCAGAGCTCTCCCAGCCGTATCTACGTACAGGCGGATGTAGGCCAGACGAAGAAGTGCGGTGGAGTTGAAGGCAATCGGGCCGTTTGGATCCATGGGGTCTAGCGACGACTCGGGGTTGTTTTTCCAGCCCACCTGCCAGTTCCTCAAGGCATTCTCCAGAGACGACACATCCTCTTGGCTCAGGTCTCGCTGTCCATCGTAGCGGCATCGCGCGACTTGTCGAACGAAAAAGATGTGCTGGATCAGCGCGTGGATCAAAGCGTAGTTTCCTGAGCTCGAATTGCACTCGGTGATTTCGCGACCGCTTTTTGTAAACAACTTCTGAAGCGCATCCTGGAATTGGATCTCGGGCTTGCTTTTCTTCCTCAGTTCGCGCCAGGCGGACTCTGTGCTAGCTTTGAACTCTGCGGCACCGCACGGCAGTGTTAATTTCATTTCGGATGTGAGAATGAATGGTGGTATGTTGTAGACGATGCAATGAAGGTTCGAAAATGCGTAGACGATGTACTTTGTCCTTTTGATCGATTCTCGCCGGATCCAGTCATACCAAGACAATTCCTCCTGCAGCGGCTCATTCGAGAGGCCATCGTCGCGGATCAGGGTAGCCAGAATGCTTTGGATGGCGAGGGCTTCTCGGAGGATCTCTCTGTGTTTGGCCCATGTGCAAAGCGCCATGAGCAAGAGAAGAGCTTGCGCCGTCTGCATGAGATCCTCGTCCGAAGTATAGTATTCGGCGCCGGAAGGAAGTCCAAGTGGACCGACAGTGGAAAAAGAGCGCCTGGGACTGCGGCCGGTGTTGGAAGACAAGTCTGCTTCATGCGACGAAGATCGCGTAGACTCGGCGCGGCGGTGAGCTTCTACAAGTCGAGCGTCCCGCCTCCGTATGCGATGCGTCGCGATGGCTCGGCTGGCATTGAACAACTCCACCCCCTTCTCCCCTTCGAAAGTGTACTGTGCGCCAACCGCAGCGATGGCAAGAATGAGCTCGACCGAGCAGGTATCCACAGACATGGAGGGAATGTGCAGGAAAGGCATGTGCTCATGAAACCCGTTGACGTAAGCGGCAGTGTATCTACATAGAGCCAATCGAGTGGGCAGCCGGAAATCGGATGCTACAACGGAGGAAAACTCGTTTAGCCTGTCCATGATCTTCTGTCGGCCTTCGTTGGTGATGTCTGAAAAAGCGGTTCGGGGCCCTTCATGTTGAGTGATGTCGTCGGGCTGTAGCGATGGCAACCTGGAACCGAAGCGCGAGAAGGAATGGTTGTCATCGGCATTGGCCTTGCTTGTGCTCATGACGGATGGCGCATGAGACCCAGGTGGCAGAAAATCGTGGGCATAGGTAAATGATTCAGGCGAGAAAAAAGGCATGGGTTGCTCCGTGTTGATCAGACTTGCGAAGTGATACGAGTTGAGAGGCTCGTGGTCCAGAAACGCGGTCAAACTGTCCAGAGACTCCTCAACACTAGGCGCTTGCACTTGCTGTGCCGGTGGGGGTTGCATGGCGGGATGCTCAACGGTTCTTGCGATGGTGTTGTCCTGAAGAGGTACATGATTGGGGACCTGGTGGAGGGGAGGCCTGCCGTTGTTCATGGTGCCCTGCATGGCTTGGTACTCGGCAGCCATGGAAAGAGCGGCGAGGGAGAACTCTTCGGTAGCGGGGACGGAGGACATGGAGCCCATGGTTCCCGGCTGGTGTTGATGGAGGGGTGTGTCCATGGCAATAACCGTGGCGGGAGACATGATGGTAGAAATATCGGAAACAGGACGCTCGTGGTCGTAGCGCATGCGCTTCATGGGTCTCCCGTCTGGCGGCACATAACTTTCAGCTGAAGGTGTGTGATTCGGATGGGATTGTGGGGCCTGGTGTTGGATATGATTTTGGTGGTTCTTCCCGTTGGTGTGGGTATGGTTGTTGGTGTTCTCCTTTTGGTGGGTTAGTCGCTCATGACGAACGAGCAGATCGCTATGCACGGAATGATGATTAGATTCGAATGCAAATGGGTATTTCATGTCGACATACCTGCGGGTGAAGGAATAATTGCACTCTGAGCAACGGAAGGGTTTTACGCCGCTGTCTGGGTAGTAGTACCGCAGGTGGTTAGATTGGGGGGTTGCAAGGGTGGGCCAGGGCAGATGACATAAGGAATGAAGGGTTGACTTGACGATGGGATGAACTCACGGATGCGATCATGGCGCTGCAAATGTTCGAGCCTGGCAAATCTGCGCTGGCAATGGGAGCATTCGAAGCGTTTTTCCTTCTCTTTGTCCTTGTCTCTGCTGTCCTTGAGGTGGTTGATGGAGTCCCTCTCTTTTTCCCTCTTCCCCGCGGGGTTCGGCTCGGCTGTCTCCATGAAAAATTGGGGTCGCCCAAAGCTTAGCGACCAACTGGACCTGCGGCTGCTTCTGCTTCTGCTTCTGCTGGCGGCTGGGTGCAGGAGGGAGGCATGTGTGGTGTGGAGTCTTCAATGGCGACGCATTTTTGAGGTGGTTCAGATATCTGCGACGCACTGTGGATGCCTTTGCGCGGGTCCTCAGCTGTGCAATCAATGATGTGCAGTGTGCAGTGTGTTGTGTAGTGCGCAGTGTGTAGTGTGTAGTGTGCAGGACAGGTCTGGCTGGCTGGAGCTGCGGCGAAGGATGGATGGATGGGTGGATGAATGAGATGAGGGCAAGTCAAGTGGTGAAAATGCGGAGGGATGATGGGAGAGGTAGACATGGATGAGGGGAGAGACGGGCATCCGAGCGAATCACGCCCGAAGGAATTAGGACCCTACTCTGCCATTGCATTTGCCCACGCCATGTATGACATTGCAGCAATAGATCACCGCCGCCGGCCCCTTGCCTCCACTCCCTTGACTACCTTTTCACTCTCTCTTTCACACACACACTCTCTCTCTCTCTCCCCGATTTCCTAGTCAACTAGCCGCGGCAGGTTGGCGGGGTCGTTCGTTGGTCGTTCATGTCAATTGATACATATTGATTGATTGCACAGCAGCTTCGTCATCTGTCTGCATTGGAATACCCCTCGCTCGTGCACCTTGCTTGATGCGAATACATTTTTCCGTCAAACTTTATATTTTTGTTTTTCTGCAAATTCACTTCGTATCCTCCTGTCACCTACCTGTCACATCACTCCAAGTTACATAGTTGGTGTTTACAAGTCATGCATGGCTTGCCGGCTGGGTGCGTGCAGCGTACAGTGCACCTGGCCGCGCCGTTTCCCCTTCCCGCTCCGCCTTTAGCCCGGTGTCATGGACATGGACATGGATGGCTACCTACTTGGGTTACGGTACATCATATCATGACATGGCATGTAATTATTAGATAATTCTCCTCAATAAATAATTGCGAATACGAGCCCCATGACACCCTTCATCTTTGTACTCTGTCTTCACCTCGCACCTACCGTACACGCATGCAGGATACCGGTACGTACCTCTACCTACCATGGTACAAAGTACCTTCGGTTACGCTCGCTCGCTCTTCCCACCCAGCTCGCGTGCCATCTCGCCCTTTTCGGCCATGTCGTTGAGCACCCTCTCGGCCGTCTTCATCGCATCCACCCCCGCCGGCACGCCACAGTAGGTCGTGGCGTGGATGATGGCCTCGCGGATCTCCAGCTCCGACAGCCCGTTGTTCCTCGCTCCGCGGATGTGTACCGCCAGCTCGGGCGCCCGATTCAGCGCCATGAGCATGCCGATGTTGAGGAGCGACCGTTGTTGTTTGGTCAGGCCGGGCCGGGTCCTGCATTTTCGCAAGCCAATCAGTCAGAAGGTTGAAAGGTGACGGCGGTGGCTTTTGACTGACCAAGCGTAGCCCCAACACCACTCGGTGACAATCTCCTGACCGGCGCGCGAGAACTGGGTCGCCGCATCAGTATCGCATCCATTTGAACAAAAACCTTTTTCCGGGTGGCATTTGATACCTCGGTGGATCCGTTTTCCAGTGCCTTGTCGACGTATTCGCTGCCGACAACGCTGCGCCGCATCTTCAAGCCTTCGTCGAACAGCTGCTTGTGGAGATTATCATACTTTGGGTCCGATGACATGGCTTCGAGGTGAGTAGGCGGCAATGGAGACGGATAGGCAATGAAGAAGAATTGGTTTCTGGGTCAGTTCGGCAGTGGATGGAAAGAAGGTATATTCAAAATATAGGGGCACGTGCGGTGCATGTGGTTGGGGATGCCCCTCACTGCCCCTCGACCCCACCCCGCCCCTCTTCTCCAACTCCTCCCCCATGCCATTGCGCCATCCCACAGCTAGTGCCATGTACTTGTACCCGCCGCCATCTCCCCGACATGACGGCCCAATTGCTTGCAGGAAATTGATGCAAATGCGCGGCATCATGCATCTTTGCCCGCGGACATCCATTCCTCATTGCCGCCTAAATAGCGGTACACGACGCGAGAGTCGAGGTCTCGACATCGAGCATCATGGCTTGCCCCCTCGTACGTCGCCAGCCCGACTTCGCCCAGCACATTCCGAGACCCCACCCGCTTTGCCATGTCCAGCGCCAGCCCAAAGTCCTTGCGCATCAGTTGCACCTTGAAGCCCTGCTTGTACCCTCCTGTCGACGGCGCCTCTGCATATACGTGGGGCACCGGACAGAACCGATCTGAGATGGTGTTTTGCGCGGTTCCGGCGGCGTACACCTTGGCCAGTGTCCGCGGATCCAGCCCGGATCGCATCCCCATATCGTATGCTTCCGAGCATGCAATAGCAATCACACCCGACAGGTAGTTGTTGGAAAGCTTCGCCGCCAGCCCCAGTGATGGCCCTCCACAGGGAATCATCTGCTTGCCCATCATGCTCGCCAGCTGCGTCAAGCGCTTCAAGTTGGCATCTTCCTCTGCGCACCCCAAGAAGAATGCTATTGTGCCCTTGATTGCCCCCACTACCCCGCCACTGACGGGAGCGTCATAGAAAGATGCCGACGGGAAGTGCTTGTGGACGTGGTCCTTCACGGCCAGGCTGGTCGCCGTATCGATCGTGGAACAGTCGATGAGCAGCTTGTTGGATACATCCGTGCTGCAGATGCCATTTTCAGCGTCGAGGTACACCGATCGCACATGGGATCCTTCTGGTACCATGGTGATGACGGTTTCCTGCTTCTGCTCAGGAAACTGCTTGCTTTTGCCTTGCTTTTGCTTTTTCGGGGGGTTGCATCCTTACCGCTTGCTGGGCGACATCTTTCGCGCTAGTTCCTTTGAACACTCTGTTTGGAAATTGTCCGCAAACCTCGTCTACCACGGGCTCATACACGTCAAAAACAAAAAGTTGCGATTCGGGCGGGAGCTTGTTTGCCAGATGGACCAGCATCGGCTTCCCCATGGCTCCCAGGCCGATGAAGCCCAGTGTCTTGAACTGAATTGATTCATCCATTGTGCGACCGTCGATTTCCAAAGAGAAACAGGTGGATCCAACTCTCGCGGGTGTCTGGAGGTACAGGTGAGGAAAAAGGGCAAATCGTTCTTCACTGCGTCATGGCAGGCCCACAAATGATAGACCCACCCTGGATTGCCGGGCATACCTAGACTGTTTACCCCAAGGCACCCTGATGAGGGAGGGGTAATAATATCGGTTCCACGCCTTAACCGCATACGCTACTGCAGGCTAGTTTAAGCAAGGCGGATGGCTCAAGGCTGTAAGACAGGTCTCAACGTCCTTCTCCGTCAATGTCCCGACGACTGCGTTCTCAGTCTAGTAACTATTAGAGTACGTGGCTGCTGTGTTATCTTTGCTGTCAATGTCAACTCTCAATCGTACCATCTTGGAGTCTGCGAGCGCGTGCAATGTCTACATCTGTCTTGATGGATCAGGCCGAACCCCCAGCTTCACCCGCAGAACAGGCCTTTGTCACTGTGCATGCTCTTTCAGCTGGGCATTTCACCCTGCCAGAGTATCAGTTTGTGCATCCAATATCCCGTGAAGCGCGCAAAACCGTCCCTTCTCTCGCGTTTTTGATACAGCATCAGAATCCACGCAATGGCAAGATGACCCGAATCGTCTTCGACCTGGGCCTGAGGAGAGATATCAACCGATACGCTGCCCCCATACAAAAACACGTGGAAACGCGGCAGCCCATGGTCACCGATCCAGACGTCGTCAAGAGCTTAGCAAGAGGAGGGCTTACTCCCCAAGACGTCGACTACGTGTTCTTCTCTCATGTAAGCCTCATTCGCGACCCCCTGAACCCCAACCCATCGCTGACTCACCCTCCGCAGGTCCACTGGGACCACATAGGCGAACCGCGCGACTTTCCCACTTCAACATTCGTCGTCGGCAACGGAGCTCTCTCCCTCCTAAACGGCACGTCCTCGACCCTCCGCGGCGGACACTCCTTCTTCGAGCACGACCTCCTACCCTCAGGCCGAACTATCGAACTCTCAGCCCCATACTCCTTCCGGTCCCCCTCCAAATCTCACCGTCCACCAACAACAACACCCGATTTCCACCAGGCCTGGAAACCGCAAGCACCGCTCCCCTCGGTCCTCGACATCTTCGCCGACGGCTCCGTCCTCATCGTCGACGCCCCCGGCCATCTCTCTGGCCACATCAACCTCCTCGCCCGCGTCTCGCCCACCCACCGCATCTACCTCGGCGGGGATTCCTGCCACGACCGCAGATTGCTGACGGGGGAGAAGGTCATTGGCGAGTGGAACGATGCCGAGGGACATGTCTGTTGCATCCACGCGGATCGCGGACAGGCGGAGCTGACGATTGAGAGGATTAGAATGTTGGAAAGGGAAGGAGTCGAGGTTATCTTCGCGCATGATGTTGAGTGGGAGAGCGAAGCGGAGAATCGGGAGAGGTTTTTTGGTGCTGGTTGTGAGGGGTGTGACGGCAAGAGTGAGGGCAGTAGCTGTGATTCTTAAGGGATGTGAGTAGGGCTTGGGTGATTGTTTGCCATGATTGATAGAAGGCCGTGTATCTTGTACATCTCATGTATTGTCCTGCGCACCACATGTAGCCTGTTCACAATATCACGTGTTGTGTGGGTTATGTATGTAAGATACATGAAAAGGTTTGTTTGCGAAAAAAAAAAAAAAAATACCCAGACCTCTCACAACAGAAACATGCACCCACACACCCACCCACACGGAAAACGGGATTTTCCAAAGTCGTATCAGTGCTTACAATGTGGTTTTCAACCAACCAACCATCAACCAACAACACATACAACCGCATTAATCCCTCCTCCCTCCCTTCTATATGTACCCCAAAATAAGCAAACAAAAAAAAAAATGAAATACGAAATACGAAACCTCCTTTACATGCAGCAAGCATCCCCCTCCCTTTTTTTTTTCTCCGTCGTGTCCCCGGTACCGTACTTAAAACCATATCATACATGTAACCCCTTGTCTATATGTTATATGTAGGTAGGTATGGACAGTCTGTTGCTTGCTTTGCTGCACATCCTTTCATTTAACGCATAACTACCTGACTAACTAACGCTCGTATGTATGTATGTATGTATGTATGTATGTATGTATGTATGTATGTATGTATGTATGTATGTATGTATGTATGTATGTATGTATGTATGTATGTATGT
>KZ805317.1:81306-108662 GCA_003073855.1 Periconia macrospinosa | reverse complement strand
TGTATGTATGTATGTATGTATGTATGTATGTATGTATGTATGTATGTATGTATGTATGTATGTATGTATGTATGTATGTATGTATGTATGTATGTTACACACTGCACACGCAATCCATCCACCCATACCATCCTTGAAAAATTTTCATTCCTTGCCTGCACCACGCACACACGCACATACACATATTACGCACACGCACGCACATTACGCGCATAACTACATACACGTGGCACGTTTTGATTACCCTGTCCAAAACAGACAAGTATTATTGGAGTGAATGTGTTGTTGGAGTTTATCTTAACCTTAACCTAGCGTTAACTAGCACTACCTTACATATACATATACCTACGTTACGTTACCCCACGAACTAGACTAGACTAGCATTACACTAAAGCTAAAGAGTAGTTGGAGAAAATGTGGGGCTAGCGCGTGTGCGGGAGGGAGGGAAGGGAGGGAGGGACGCGCACAACGCACAACGCCACATAGGTCCGCTAATATAAGTGAAGGAAGTTGGAGCGAAGGGGTCAAGGGGGGTGAGGATGATGATGATGGTGGTGGTTTGACGTTGTTTATATAAAGTGATTGGTTTAGGTAACGTACTGGGGTTTTTTTTTTTTTTTTTGTTTGTTGGATTGGATGGGGTTTGGGTTGGATTGAGGGGTGTGTGTGTGATGGAGGGAGGGAAAGAGGGGGGTGGTGTGGTGTGGTGTGGTGTGTGCTGGGGTTCTTCTCCGACGAGTTTGGGGGGTTGAAAAGGAAGAAGAGGGTTTAGGAGTGAGTGAGTGCGTGAAAGAAGACAAAGTTCTCCAACAATGTAAGGAGAGATAAGAGATTTTGATTTGGGGGTTGTTTTTTTTTTTTTTTTTTGGAGGATGGAGGATGGGGGGTACGTGCATGTATGGAGGTAGGTATCGATGGGTGGTTAAGTTACCCCTCATTTGATGATGTGTATGTACGTGGGTGAGGGTTTTTGTGTGGAGTGTTTGTATACTGTGTAGAGTACCTAGAGAATGTTGCATGCAGCTACGTTACGCTAAGCTGGATTGAGGCGTCAGCTTGATTGCGTGCGGAGACGGCAAAGAGGGAAAAGGATTGAGGGAGCCAGTAGGATGGCTCTGCGTGGCGCGCGCAATGGAGGTTGTTGTTGAGGGTAGAAGAATCTACGCATCTTACTTACCTAGCTACATCTTCATGTTGTTTCCCCTCAGTAAAAAAGATAAGGGTATACACAACTCCTCCTCTTCATCACCAGACCTTCATAGTTGAACTTCACACACCCAACCCACACTATCTACCCACACAATGACATCCTCCTCCACCTCCTCTTCACCCCCTCTCACCCCCGAACAACAATCCCTCAAAGCGCACTTCACCACCCTCCTCCCCAACACCCCCCTCGACACCCCCTGGACCACCCTCCTCACACACTCCCCCCGCATCTTCTCCGCCGCCCTAACCCTCCACTCCATCCCCACCACCACTTCCCACCTCCCCCCAAAAACCCAATCCCTCATCTCCCTCGCCATCGCCTCCAACGCCACCTTCCTCCACCCACCCCACATAACCCGCCACACGCGCGCGGCCCTCGCGCACGGCGCCTCCAAGGCCGAAATCATCGAAACCCTCTGTTTAACGAGCACGCTCGGCATCCACGCGTGTAATATCGGCGTACCCATCTTGTGCGAAGTCCTCCGCGAACAGGGACGCGAGGTCAAGAGTGGCATGGATGGCATGGGGGAGAAGGAGTGGGAACTCAGGAGCGTGTTTGAGAGGAAGAGGGGCTATTGGCATGGGTTTTGGGAGGACTTTTTGAGGTTGGATAAGGGGTTTTTTGAGGCGTATACGGGGTTTAGTGGGGTTCCTTGGGAAATGGAGGGAGAGCATGAGGGGGGGATTGGGGTGTTGGAGCCAAAGGTGTGTTTTCTTTCCCCCTTATTTCTTTTCTGTGGAATATAGAGTCTATGATGCACGCGTGGATTTCGGAAATGGCTGATTTTGTGCGCGCGCGCGCGGGGTGGGTGTAGGTTAAAGAATTGATCTACTGCGCTTTTGATGTCTCGGCCACGCATCTGTACCAACCGGGCTTGAAGCTGCATATGAAGAATGTGCTCAAGTATGGAGGGACCCCCGAGGAGATTATGGAGGTTATGGAGTTGGCGACTCTGCTTGGTTTGAGTACTATGGATGTTGGGTTGCCGATTTTGGAGGAGGAGTTGAGGAGGGCGGGGAGGGAGGAGTGAGGGTGGGGAGGGGAGGGAAAGGGATGGTTGGGATGGAGCGGTATTTTGACTAAAGTACGCGTCAGTGGTTTTGTTGCGGTGAGATGTGGGTTACTTGTTTTTTATCTACTTTACAGCATAAAGAATATGTAATTGTAGGACCAATTGTGAGAAGCTTTTTTCATGAGAACTTCTTTTCATTTTTTCAACTCTATTCTTTTCCCCTATGATATACGACGGCGATGATACCCAACTTGGTCAATATCCTGATTTTTTGAAGTAGGATTGGCAAAGTATTGAAAGTTGTCACTTTTATAAGTCTCTCTATCTCCAGAGAGTAGCAGTTGCAGACAAGCCTTTTTGCCTGATTTGAAAAGTACTTATCAAAGAGTTTCAGTGTGTTGTAGGGTGAAACGTTGTCTTTACGAATGACGACGTCTTGGAACTTGACATGTTCGAATCTTTTTCTGAGAAAACACAGAGAAAAAGGGGACGGTTATTACTCAAATTTACCCTTTCTTCCTTGTGTTCTAGTGCGAAGTAAGAATATAAAATGCAGACATACACACGCCCATTACCCCATCACGCACTCTTTCCCTTCCCTCCCTCACTCTCATTCAACCACTTATAAACAACCCTCGCATCCTTCCCCTTATACCTCTCATCCCTCATAACCTCCTCAAACGCCCCCAGCGTCGGCGCATCCAACACGGTCCTCGCCCCACTCAACTTGGCCAACTCACTCCCCATCCCCAGCACCTTTGCGCAAAGCTCGATCCTAAACCCGCCCTCGTAGCCCCTGCTACTCGGTACATTCTCCATCACGCCCGGCACGGGGTTCGCTTTACTCGTGACCCAGCACTGGCCGCCCGACACGTTGATAACGTCGGATAGCAGTTTGAGATCGAGATTCAGCTTCGCGCCGATGTTGAGGGCTTCCGAGGCCGCGAGCGATGTTATGGCTGAGAGGTAGTTGTTTATTATCTTGAAGGATGTGCCGGAGCTAGGCGGGCCGCACGCGAAGATGGATGAGGCGATGCCCATGTGCGAGAGGTAGGATTTTGCGGTTTCGAAGGCGGTGGTGGAGGGTGATCCGACCATGAAGGTTAGAGTTCCGTCTTTTGCGCCCATAGGGCCGCCCGAGACGGGGGCGTCGAGGAAGGAGAGCGAGGGTGCTGCGGGGGATGCGGTGAAGGAATCAGCGAGGGAGATGATGGTTGATGGGTCGATGGTGCCGCATTCCATGACGAGAAGGCTCCGTGAGGGGGTCGTCTGTAGCGCTTTTTCGGCGCCCGCGAGGATGCCCGTCGAAGGGTCGAGGTAGACGGCTTTGACGGCTGGAGAGCCTGGGAGCATGGTTATGACGGTGTCGGCGCGTTGGATTGCTTCGTATCCGTTTTTCACTACGGAGACAGGTCCGAGGTCGCTGGTTTCGGATTGGAAGGTGCTCAGGGCGGAGGTGACGATGTCGCAGATGAGGAGGGTGTGGGAGGTGGGTAGCCCTTTGCGCAGGTTGATGGCCATGGGGTAGCCCATTACTCCTAGGCCTGTTGTTGGGGATGGGTTAGGATATGGGAAGTATCGAGAGGGTTGGGGATGGCGTACCAATGAAGGCTACAGTTTTGTCTGGAGATGACATGGTTGAAGTGTAGGTTGGTGTGGATGGTTGAAGTTGGAGATAAACCTCACAATACACGAATGATGATAGGATCTAATTTTTGATCTGCTAATAGGTATCTAGAATCGAGATCGTGTATCTCGTCTTTGTTCGAGTTTGCGGGCTCTTGAGGTGAGGCTATTTAAGTGAAGTCTACATTTCCAACTTGGCTAAGATGTGTGGAAAGATTGAAAAAAATCAAGACACCTCAAGACCGTCAATCAATGCATAGCAGCCCAAACGTACCCATCACGGCCACCCTCACCAAATTATCACGCATGTTCCTGATCAAATCTGTATTATCAACCAGTCAACATTCATCCGAACCCCTCTTTTGCACCCCGCCTCACTTCCAACCGCATAATACCCTGCCCGACATCTCCAACGCTCCCTTCTCCACACTCGGTTGGAGAAGAATGACATGATTACATCCGCATCCCAAAACGGCGGACGGGAGTTATTGGCTTAGATGCAAGCGGAGAGGATTGCCGGGGATGACAGAAGGATCATCACTCGCTTTTCCCGGCGCGCCTCGCCTACCCTGACATGGCTGCATCACCGCGCGCCTATGGCCGGAGCAACGCATCCCGCCCCCGAACGTGGTGCCACTATGCTACCCGTCTGGGGTAAACGCGCTACCCGGCATGTTGAGCCGTGTCTTGGAAGCTCAATGAGAGTCGAGTTGCGTATCGGGGTCGCCGCTGCGCTGTGTAGGATGTATCTTGTACCGATAATCTGTGCTTGTCAGCGCGAAGAGCGCTTGCTATGATTATCTGCTGACTTTTTCCTCCGTGTCTTCTTCATTTCAATTCATCTCGAAAGCGATCAGTCAAGTTCGTTGTTGAACGTTGAACATGGCTGGATCCGACTTGAAAGACGGTACGGGCGTTGCAGCCGGGACAGAGAAACAACAGTACCGAGCCACCGAGTACCTCCGACAGGATGAATCGCCAGAGGCCGTTGAGGCGCGCGGCAAAGAGGCAGCGCTGGTGCGAAAGCTGGATTGCTACGTCGCGCCCGTCATGATGCTGCTGATGCTCATCTCGTACTTGGACAGAGGAAACATAGGCTTTGCAGCTACTCAAGGAATGACGGCGGACATCCATCTCAAAGGCAGCCAGCTGAACGTAAGTGGTTGCGATTACGCCGCATATCCTCGTCCGATATCGCGACTCACTACTTGATCCCTGGATGGTTTGCGCGAATATTAATCTTTTCACCCGCTGACACTGAGTTTGAAGACTGCTGTTTCCGTCTTCTACATCTTCTACATTCTCGCTGAATTCCCGACTTCGATCCTGGTGAAGCGCCTCCAGTTCAATCGCGTGATTCCGGCCATTACATTCTCATGGGGTCTCGTCTGCTTATGCACTGGCTTCGTGCAGAACTTTGCGGGTCTGGTGACTACGCGCATCTTCCTCGGATTTTTTGAGGGCTGCTTGTTTCCATCCATGACACTTTTCCTGTGCAATTGGTACACGAGAGAAGAGCTTGGCGTCAGAGTCGCATACCTATTCATCGCAAGCGCGTTGAGTGGAGCCGTCGGGGGTCTGATTGCGCTCGGTGTACTGGAGATGGACGGAGTGAGGGGTTGGCCTGGATGGCGATGGTAAGTTACATATTCGTCTGCGACTTGGTTCCTATTATATTAAAATTACCAGGCTGTATGTGATTGAAGGCATCATCACCATAATTTGGGCCTTCATCTGTGTCTTCGTCGTCCCCAAGGACTACGAGACTGCATACTTCCTAACGGCAGAGGAGAAGCAAATCATGCGTGTCCGCGCCGAGCGTACAGCAGCCTACTCCAGCAGCGATGGCCGCCACGGTAAAGACGAAATCAAGGCAGCGGCGAAAGACATCAAGAGCTGGATCCACGGCTGTATCCAAATCTGCGTCGTCACCATCTTGTACGGTTTCGGGACCTTCTTGCCCATCATCATCAGATACGGCTTCAAGTACTCCGTCCAGCAAGCTCAGTATCTATGCGTGCCTACTAACCTAGTACGTATCTCTATTTTGCATAAGCCGTTCTGGCTACTAACCAAGCGCAGTGGGGTGCTATGGTATACGCATTCGGGGCATGGATGTCGGATCGATACCAGACACGCTTCCTGCCCATGATCATCGCAGCACCCTTCGGGATCGTCGGTTATGCTATTCTACTTTCGCCTGTCTCGCCTGCTGTGTGGTACTTCGCGACGTACCTCATTGCCACGGCTTGTTTCATCTGCACCGGCAGTAACATAACCTGGCTTTCCGTCAATTGCGCTCCGGATGGCAAACGTGTACGCATCCCCACTATCCAAATTTCCCTCAAACAACTTCCCATAGAATCCCCCAAACCTCAAATACCCCATCGAAACATATCCGCAAGAACTACACTAACTTCATATCCGCGTGCGTCCTAGGCCGCATCCCTCGGTATCTTACTAACACTCACCAACATCGGTGGAGTCGTCTCAGGCCAGATCTACCAAAGCAACGCCGCGCCAGGCTACAAGCTCGGCCATGCGTGGAGTCTAGGGTGCTTGGTTTTCGCATGGTGCGGCTGGTGGGTCGTCAGAGCCATCTACAAGAGGAGAGAGGCTGGCAAGGATAGGAAGTTGGCTGAGGGATACACAATGCCGCCTGGACAAATGTATACCGACCGTGAACCGGACTTTAGGTATCAGATTTGAGGGGAAGCGTGAGAGATTAGGGAGGAAGTTGAGGTAGAAGAAGTGTTTGGTGTAGGGGAGAGTGAACGTAGTTGAAGCGTGTCTGTGTGGCGTGGGGTTTGAATGAATCGGATTTTTAAGTCATGGATGTTGCTTCTTTGAATCTATTGTGAATAGATATATAACAGACTGTTAGAAAACTAACCAGCTCCGGATCTTTTGTTTCCACCCTGCCGAGCAAAGAGGTCCTAGTAATGCATTAGCCAGCCGCTATTAGCGAGCTGATATAAGGGGCTACAGAAATGATACGGTCCAGTTTGGGAATCATGTGTTACTGTTTCCTTTACAAACTAACACAACTTACTATGGTTGCAAGTGTAATAAAGCGTAGTGCCTGGTACCGTGCGTATATTTTGCTGCTTCTAATATTTTATACGGTTCATGGTGGTTAAGCGTTAGAAGCATCTCGAAGTTCAGTATGTTGTGCGACCGTATTGTTGGTTCCTATCCAATGGTGTGTTTCCACATAAACGAGGCATTCATAAACAAGGCATTTGCGCACGAGGCGCAGCAGCATCCACCTGATCGCATAGCCTCGATTTCCCATATCTTTAAGTTCGGTGTCAAAATATTCTTCGAAAAAGATTTCCAGCGACAATTTACAATGTCCGCGCTCGATAACCTCTCAGTAGCCTCAAACGTGCTCCAGGTCATCAGCTTCGCCGACACGGTCTTTCGCGTGGGAAAAAACCTCTACGTGCTCTTTGACAACGCTCGATCTGCGTCGAGGAACATTTCATTGTTGCTTCACGAGCTCCAAGCGCTGCTTTCGGTTGTGGCCTCGGTCTATGTGGTTATTACCGAATATGCATCATCACCGTTCGCCCAAGACGATGGCCACACGCTGCCAAATGTTCACACAATTCTAACGCTTATTGAACAAGATTTTCGGCACCTGAGAGGGCTTCTGGGGCAAACAGTCAGTTCCGGACGTGAAGGCTGGTTATCCTCACTCCAAAGCAACGTCCGATGGGCGCTGAAGGACCATGAGATCGCGACTTCGAGACATCGACTTTCTCAGTACACTCAGAACTTGACTGCCGCCTTGTCTGTTTTAGGAAGGTACGTGATATTACAAACCGGCTGCCAAGAATCCATTGCATACGCAGCACCACTGATTTTCAAATAGGCGAAATGATATCGTTGTCCGTATCAAACTTCAGAGTATTGAAGACACACTACGGGCTATCTCACAAAATAACCCACCACAGGCACCAAGCAGCAGACCAATTTTCCGAGTCCCAAGACGGCAACCTAGAGCAACTGGTACACAAATCCAACTTCGAAGCAGTCCCCAGAGGAGCCTTGTCGAAGCGGACTGCACTCCAACCCGCCTCAGC
Source organism: Periconia macrospinosa (assembly GCA_003073855.1). NCBI lineage: Eukaryota > Fungi > Ascomycota > Dothideomycetes > Pleosporales > Periconiaceae > Periconia > Periconia macrospinosa. The sequence continues at coordinate 100,726 of KZ805317.1, read as the reverse complement.
CGTCGGAAAGACGATGTGATCACACCGGGCACTGCGGATTTCAACGGCACACATCTGCCATTCATTAAATACAACTGTCCCAAAATCAAAGTCTACGAGCAGGCAGACCGAACACTCGTTCTCGATACAGACAACTATGCACTCCATCAGGTCACGAAACCGGCCATGCTTCTTCGAGATTCACTCATTGCATCCTTTGAAACGATGCGCACCAACCGTGTTCTCAGGATTAGCGAGACTGAACTGGGGCACCTGCAGATGCTCTTCGACTTCTTGGTTGCGTCAGCTCATACGGCGTCAGCTGAGAGTATCATGAAGAACTACGCCAACAGCTCTGGATCCAAGACACTTGATGGAGTCTTTCCTGCTAGCAAATGCAAAGGCGCAATATTTCAAAGACGAGGCATAGGCTCCGACGGCATTAAGAAAAGATCTTTGTCGACATACCTTGAAGAAAAGAGTATGACGCTCAATACGGACGTTGGCTCTGTAAAGGCAAAAATATTGTCAGCACGGTCTTATACAGACTCCACAACGCTAGCAATCACGTTCGAATTTCTCGCGGGGTCAACCCTCGGCCTTTCGCCTTTTGCGGTCTATTTTATGTCTCACGAGCTCCAAGACTATTTCCCTTTTCAGCCGCGTATAGGTATAGGCATGGACCAGACATTCCTTTTCGAAGACGCTCTTAGACGCTCGATGGAGCTTCCCCAAGAGTGTGGTGCCTCTGAAGAAGTAAGTGAGAGGGCATGGATATCTCGGAGTATGACAGCGATTATACAGCTTTTCTTCAAGGACGTTGAGGAATTGTATGAGGGTAAATTGCTCTTGCGCGAAATTGACAAAGAAGAATATGAATCAGCTGATAACTGGCACATCAAAGTTAAGGAGGGGGCAAAAATAGTGATGGTCTTAACATAGACTTACTAAAAACAATAAAGATGTTTTAGCCCATTGCTTCGTTTGGCAGCAATTGCCGTTAGGAGGTTATTCTCTAATAACTTCTATTATTAGGATTTAACGTCCAAGACTTACTAATTAGTGAGTCGGAAACAATAGGACAAAATTGATCTTTTTGTCAAAGACGATTATTAGCTAAGGCAAACTTTTATATTAAGAGAAGCTGGAATCGTGCGTTTTGCCGGCCTGCACTAAAATTTTTTACACCTCGCTCTCGGAAGACAGTGGAAGGTGGACTTCAACACGGCAGATTTTTTGATACTCTACGTAAGGAAGTTAGGTTATGTTATCTTATTTTCTCAAGTACAACTTCCACTGTCTTCAGAGACACCTCGAATCTACGAAAATCTAGAACACGCGATACAGAAGTAAATCTCAGCCTCAAAAAGACCCCACCGAGACTCTCGTGCTTAGAACGCCTACGATTGGTCAGCAATGGCACTTCCCCCAAACTCAATGTCGTGCTTGTAGTTAGCCCAATCCAGTCCCTGCGCCGCTAGACATCGAATGAAAAAACAAGGCCGATTCCAAAACCCACACGTTTCCACAAATTCCCGCACGTCAAAAACGCCTCCAGATATCTCGCGATAGCGGAAAGGACCGCGATTCGCAAAATCTTCAACGGGAGATGCAGTTTGCATGTATGCATATGCAACATGCCGCATTAGCGCCGAAGATTTGTTGTTCTTCCCCCCCACGAACTAAAGTTCCAGTCACACTTTTACGCGGGGAACACTTCTCAATCTTTTAAAATCGCTTCCCCAGGAGAGATAATTTGGTATTGTGATCACGCCAGAGAGCTAATGTTTGATGAAATGGCTCCACCTCAGAACACCGAGCGCACGCCTCTTCTCTCCATCGAGCCATCACTTGGCGAACCAGCCCCACTCTTGCATTCCCCTCTTCCTAAGACTCGAGATAATGCGTCCGAAAATGGTCGAGATGAAGAGCGACTGGCGACCGAGGAAACGAATGCCCTCATATCGTCTTCCTCTGCGTCCATTGGGGCGGACCCGCCTTCGTCGGTCTCGGTAGCGAGTATTGTCCTGGTTCTCTTGATCGGTAAGATTTACATGATTCCTTGCAGTTTAGGACGTAATTCTTTTTTATGAAGAAATGCCTCGGATTTTCTTTGGTCATGATGCTATCAGAGAGACTGACTGGTTTGCTTCCATGCGTGTGCTTCTTGTTGTAGGTGTTTTCATATCGAACGCTGATAGTTCGTTTTTGATGGCTACGCATACCGTTATTTCGTCCGAGTTTGGCGCTTTGAGGGATTCGAGTTGGTTACTTACGAGTTTTGTGCTTGCGAGTGCGGTCACACAGCCTTTGGTGAGATCTTGTTCTTTCGTATCTTACTTTGGGAAGACGTGGGTGTGTTGCGGGGAAGGCGGAGAACGCGAAATCAAGTGTTTGAGCAGTTGCAGAAGTCATTTTTGTGAACTTCATTGAATATCGTTAAGGATTCGTACTAATCTAGTGAGGTCGTAGTACGGCAAGCTCAGTGATATATATGGGAGGAAGCAATCGTTAATCGTGGCGTACTTCCTTTTTGCGGTTGGTTGGTAAGTTCATCTCCATCTCTTCACCAAAGCTCAAGATACATTGCTTTGTTCATCCTTACAATATGAATGTATCCAAAAAAGAGCTAACTGACCTATCTTAACAGCGCCCTCGTGTAAGCTCCCCTTGAAACACCCTCCAAAGCCATGGATTAACAAAAGCATGACAGAGGTATTGGAACATCCATGCCACAAGTTATCCTAGGAAGAGTGATATCCGGTCTGGGGTCCTCCGGAATGACGGCCCTAGTCTCTATCCTAGTAACTGACCTTCTTCCTCTGCGCTCGGTTGCAGCATGGCGCTCCTACATCAACATCGTCGCTACTACGGCCCGCAGCATCGGAGGTCCTTTGGGCGGCTGGCTCGCAGACACTGTCGGCTGGCGATGGTCCTTTATTGGTCAAACTCCAATCGCTAGTATTGCTATCGTTCTCATCGCTGTCATGGTTCCGTCGCATGCAGAACTGCAACGCACGATCAAGGCTAACTCGTCAGTGCGGGAGATGGAAAGCGAAGACGAAGGACAAAAAGGAAGTAAACTATCCCGTGTGGATTTCCTGGGAGCGACGTTTTTGACTATAAGCATTCTGGGACTCCTACTCCCATTGCAAGTTGCCGGGGATCGTGTGCCGTGGTCGCATCCGCTCATTTTAGGGTCGTTGGGGGCTGCGAGTGTTTTCCTCGTGCTGTTTTGCGTTATAGAGCAAAGGTTTGCGCGGGAACCTATAATTCCCCTTGAATTGCTGGCGCAAAAAGATATGGTGCTCTCGCTCATCATTATGATCGCTCAGGCGACTGCGCAAGTTGGTGTGAGTAAAGTTCATTTGCTTTCGAGTTGTAATTTCCATCTTTTTGTCTCAAGGGGTGTTGGATGCTGATACTCCCGAAAATGTAGCTTATGATTGTCATACCGCTGTACTTCCAAATCACTACCGAAGCATCCAACAGCGAAGCCGGAGCGCATCTCGTACCAGGCGTAGTCGGCAACGCAATTGGAGGGCTACTATCCGGCTCATTGATAAAACGGTATGTCTTCCCACCATCAATCCACTCACCTCAAGTTCCCCCTGACAGCCCCCAGCACCGGCCGCTACAAAAACTTGACGATATTTTCCCTTTTCTTCGCTTGTCTCGGCTATGTCCTCTTCATTGTGCGCTGGCGCGGAAACACCATTAACGCGTTCGAATCGTTGTATAACTTCCCCGGTGGCTTTGGCATGGGCGTTGTCAGCTCCTCGCTCTTCGTCGGCATTCAGGCTGCCATCGATCCGGAGCACTCCGCTGTCGCGGCCTCGACGCTGTATTTCGCGGGTTTGGTAGGCTGCATGACGGGCATGGCGGGCACGAGTGCGGTGTTGCTGGGCGGTTTGAATGGAGCGCTGGACAGGCGGTTGGATATGGCAGGGTTTGATGGGGTTGAGAAGGCCAAGGTGGGTTTCCCTGTTTTCATTCCTTGCGTTATTTTTTTCATGCCCGGGTAGCTTCGCGACTGAATTGAACATTGTGCAAGAAGAGAACACGGCCAGGGCTAATCGTGTGAGCAGATCATGGATCGCGCGGTGTCGGACTTCCACTACGCACATCGCGCTGGGGCGAAAGTAGCAAGCATCGTTGTGGGATCTTACGTTGAAGCATTGACCTACACACACTGTAAGCTTTTCATTATTTTTTCGTCTGCGCTTACAGTTGACCCCGGTGGCTGACATTCCGACTTAGTCTTTGCTCTGGCATGTTCTCTGGTAGCTTTGATTAGTACAGTTTTCTTGAAGGAGTATAAGCTGTAGGGTACATCGACATTTAAGAACCGTCGCCTGTCGGTGGCGAGAGAGATGCCCATCTCCTTTTCCTCATCACTGCAACCATTAGCTTCTCGATGGCGGCGGAATTTCCTCTCTCTATATAACAATTCTCGCATTCATAACACGATTGCATGCATTGGGAAATATGGAAGGCCTAAAGACAGGCTATGTATCGCCCATACTGAATAAAATACCTTACCTAATCTCTGGCGACACACACAAATTTGGCGACACACACAAAATAAAATACCGGCGACACACAGGAGATCGGCGACACACACAAAATAAAATACCGGCGACACACACAAAATCCGCGACACACACAAAATAAAATACCGGCGACACACCCAAAATCCGCGACACACTCAAAATAAATTACCTCACACAAAATGGCGACACACACAAACTGGCGACACACACAAATCAGCTATCACGTGCCAACCCCGCGGCGACACACACAAAATGGCGACACACACAAATCCCGCGACACACACAAATCTGGCGACACACCCAAATCAGCCATCACGTGCCAGCCCCGCGGCGACACACACAAATCTCGCGACACACACAAATCGGCGACACACACAAATCTGGCGACACACACAAATCTCGCGACACACACAAATCTCGCGACACACACAAAAAAGTGGTGGTTATTGTCGCGACAGCAATTTAATTCCTAGTAGTATCAACGCAGCCAATATCACAAAGAAGACGTCCTTATTCACGGATATTAACACGGATATTAATTAATACTAAGTATTATGTACATCTGCGCTGTGCACACACATGTGCAGGATGAAGGTTGTGAATCACGTGATGCGGGCGACACACACAAATCGGCGACACACACAAATATATTACTAGCATTACGGCTTACTTATCCGGCGACACACACAAAATAAAATACCGGCGACACACACAAAATCGGCGACACACACAATTAAAATACGCCGCGACACACACAAATCTGGCGACACACACAAATAGAATACATAATTAATTGTTACTAAGCTGTTCTGCAGGGCGCGCTTGGGCAGCAACCTCCAAGGCCACAAGGACCGCCTACTATACTCCATGTCTCCATGCTGCAGGATCAGCTTGTAGCAGACCTTCGCATGCTGTGAGCTGCTGGATCTTCAGCTTAGAGTTGGTGTGAATACCCGCGATTTGGGGCTGGAGGAGCGACGACAAGTCTCTGGATGTCGCGGCCCCAAGTCAAAATGAGGAAGAAGAGAAAGCAAAAGACAAAAGGGTTGGATTATTATGAACGAAAAGAAATCTAAAAAACCTTTTCTACGGAATGCAAACTAAACAGCAATAATCACACCAGAAACAAAATTCAAGGAAACGGATCGTACTCCCCCGCGCCAAAGCAGGCACCATCCACCTCAACAGCATCAACATACTGAATCGCCTTGCCACCAGTCCCAAACCTAGCCACCTTGCCACCTTGAGAAGGTGTCGGCTCCCAACCCAACGCCTTGGGCCCATTGACAGGATCCTTCACGAACGCGAGTATGTGATCCTGCATCACACGACTTGTCTCAATCTCCAGCTCAGTAGATTCCCCCAGGCCCTTCACCTTCTCGTATGTCCCGAACACTAGTGGAATGTCGCTGCCGTGGAACGCGCCGGTCCAATTCAATGGCGTTGTATTGGGAAAGTTACCCGCGTATTGGTAGCGGTAGACGGGAATATCCAGTTCGTTGCGTGCGACAGTGAAGTTCCATGTCGGGCATACGAAGAGTTGGAGATTCACGGGTGTGAGCATCTCCTGAGGAGGGCCGACATTAGGGGTTCTAGGATCGAAAGGAGCGAAAGAGGTCGCTTCGTTTGCAGTGTTTGCTAGGATCGTGGGAACGTGGGCTACTTTTCCCGCACGGAAGCGTGCAGCATAGTCGGAGAAGACGAGGCGCTCGTCGAGGACGGGAGTGAAGCTGAGTGCTGGCTGACTCTGACTATCTGTGTGCTTGCCGATGAAGTTGATGATGTCGGAAAAGGGAACGCTGCGCATGCAGTCGATCTCTGAAGCAGTGCTATTGTCGCCGCCGCACCCGAAGTTTCGGGCGATGAAGGTGAAGCTAGAGAAAGCGGGATCTATCGTTGGTGCACCCATGGCGACGGTGCCGGAAAGGAGGATGTTTGCGCGGGCGATGGGATCTTGGTAGAAGGAATGTGCGGCTGCATCGATGGACATGGAGCCGGCAGACTGACCCATTTGCGTGATAGCTGTAGGATCGCCTCCAAACGCTTCGATATTATCGCGTACCCATTCGAGCGCCATGCGTTGATCCAAAAGACCGACGTTCTGGTCCGTTAGATCCTTCGCGTTGGGAAACCCGAAGATATTGACTCGGTAGTTGACGGAGACAACTATGTGCGATTGGGACTTCTCGACCCATGATGCGGCATCGTAGTATGGAGTGTTGATACCTCCGGTCGAGAACCCACCCCCATAGATCCAGAACAACACCGGGAACTTTGAACGGGATGTTGCGTTTACAGGGGTCCAGACAGCAAGGTGGAGACAGTCTTCGGATGTGTTCACGCCACTCCCGCCAGAAGTGTAGCTTTCATTACCGTTATCGATCAAAGCACCATCGCCGAGATATGAACTTAAGAAAGCTGGGGTCGCTGACATGAACTGGGGGCATGATGGTGGCAAGTCATACGAGTAATGGTGCTCGCTTGACGGGTGAAGTTTCCGTGGAGGCAACCAGCGTCGCGACTGGATTGGCGGTTCAGCATAGGCGATTGATCGGAACTGACGGGTCCCGGGGAACCTTTTGTCGACCAGTCCAGTGTAACGTCCGGTGAGTGTAGTGACATTAAGAGAGTTTGTCGCGTTTGTGCCCGCGCAATTGGCTTGGTCGGCGGCAGCAATAACCGCCAGAGAAACGAGTGACGAGAGCGTGAATTTCATATTTGCGGTAGAAACACTTCAGAATCTACATACGAGCACCTTTCCTTTATATGCCCCCAAATCGAAGTCTGGTGAAATTATGAGGATGACGAAGAAAGGTAGACTAAGGCCCAATTAGGAAGTGTACGATTTTATGGAACCGTGCGCTGTGCTTTAAACCAATCATGGAAGTACGAGATGCATTCTCATTGGTTAAGACGGTACTAGACTCGTTATGCAGCACCGTCTGACCTACGAAGGCCTCAAAATGATGTGAGAGGTTCTCAGTGCATGCTCCTGCTACCGACATCTGGATGCTTCTGTCATTTTAGAGTCTTTCACCAACTCGGAGAATGCTCCTCCGAATCACGCTAGCATCGGCATTCAGATATCATCCCAGTTTACGCAAGTCTTAATGCATATCGAGTAACAATATGATATACACTTCACTGGGTAACAGAAAAAAGCATATCGTATGATTGTTGCAGAAACGACAGTGGCAATGTGCACTCACGAATCGTAGTCCGACCGGAAATAGTCCTTTGAATCGGAGAGCGGTCCGGGACCCAGCAAGTCCGATTCGCTCCAACGCTTTTCTTCTCGCAAACGTCGGTGTACAATCAGATCATCTTCCCTACCTACACTGTCGATCACCGATTCCAGATTCTTATCTCCAGGGTTATGGTGCCAATTCTTGGAAGACATACTCAATGTTTGAGGTTTCTTCGACATCACAAACCCCCAACTGCCCTCGAAAAGTGGGTGATGTGACCATTTACGGATTAAAAGATCTTTCGAACCCACAAGAGAAATCATCTGTAATTGCTATATACTTATTATGATAGACTCCTCACTTGACATCTGGCTAGGCTTGCAATGTGCTGGCGGCGGAATGTGCTGTTCCCAGTCTTTAAGCCAAGTTGCATCAACCATCGGATCATCTGCTGCAGTTGCTTCATTGGGATCCCTCGCAGCCGTTTCTACAGACACTTCTGTTGTTTTTATCACCCCCATCTCAGCGAGATTAATCGCGGGCATGGTGTCTTCCATTTTTGCGTAGGCCGAATTGCCAAGTGTGCTGTTTTTGCCGCCCAAGCTCTCGGAAAGCGGCGTCCGATATCCAGATCTTTTGAATCCATGTGATCTTAACCTTGAGGAAGGCTTCTTTCGTGATGCTCGAGGATTGTTGTTGATGGACGAATCTTGAAGTCGACCTTGCACCATGGCGACGAGGCGGTTAAGGATGGCGAACTCCATCTTGAGCTTGATGCTGTATACTGCTGCTTTGTATGATACCTGGAACGAGTAAAGTCCCGCAAACTCGAACGCGAGCATGCTTATGTCGAGCAGGACGATCAATACGTTGACCATGATAAGATGGGTCATTACTTTCTTTGCGCTTGCTCGAATGCTGCCCTCGCTGCGAAGCATCCTTATCGTCTCCTGTACGTATACTCCCGATATGATGGCCTCCTGTACGAAGAAAACGCTGACTTGTATCCTCTCGTAGATGGAGTAAGGCTCAGTGTACGGACCAGGGTTCGGTGAATTGGCGCCGGTGAGAATGACGATGACCGGTATCTGGCATATGATTGCATTCGTAATGATCATGTACAAGATCCACCTTCCTTTCATGCTTGTTCCACGGGAGATTAGATGGATCCGAGAGTAGAGGACCATCGATTGTCCTGTGACCATGCACGGCCAGCCGATATCGATACATGCGACGTAGAGCCACCATGGGACAGGAACGCGTTGGTATTTTAAGATAAAGCCGACCGAGTACGGTACTATACCCCATGAAGCCACGAGAAGAGAGTAAAAGTAGGTCCCCCTGTACTGCCGGAATTTCGAGAATATGAGCGTCGTCAGCTCCACAACATTGTAGAGAGCTACCGTAAGGAAAGCAATAAGAGTCAACGACTGAGCCTTGGATAATACGAATTGGGGGCCGATTCCACTGTCTCTCCCCTCCAAAGTCATTGTGGGTATCGAAAATGGGAGAGATACCTCCGCTGCCTAGGATGAGGTAAATACGGGATCTTAAACGGTGCAAGTCAACTGGCACATGTCCGGTGGCATGATCTGAGATCCTAGGTGTTCTACATTTCAAATAGTCATCTTGTTAATGCGGGAGAGTTCTTAGTGCCAAGCTGCACCTAACACAGCACGAACGATAGAAATGTGACTAACCGCAACCAAACGAACGGAGGGGCGTGGCTATCGGGCCGAGCATCATAAACTGGAGTGTCAAGCTCATCCAAGCAGCTATGCCGAACGTTAGAGTTTGCCGCTTGACTAGAATGAGCAGAGCGCGTCAGAGTCATGAATATCTTATAGACGCTCCTGTATAGACAGTAGATTTGAGGGGCACTCGACGCTTCTGTGTTCTCAAAATTCAGTCAGTATGTGCCATTCTCTGAACATGCGCGCCGCTAACAGAAAATCCCTAATCCAGAAACATTGAAATCAAATGATGGTGACCTCGCTACTCACTTCGTTGCAAGAGTGGTACAAGTTGAAACTCAGGTTTCCTGAAGTTGAAACCTCATATGGAAATACCCTCAAGACATCAGCTAATTTTTAGGGCGCTTTATTGTCGCCCACGCTGGCCAGTCGAATCAAGGGTTCTCCGCAGTTACATCACCGCCACAGCGACACAATGAGGGGCGGAGCGCTCGGCCCGTAGGGACCCCGCATGACACCTGACTACATTGCCCGTATACATTTGAACATTTTTCACATAAAGCACCACTTGAAGTTTTTTCAATGTATTCCTAGAAACCAACATGATAAAGGGAAAAAAATCAATTACATACGGTCCAAGCTGTTCTACCTTCACCTCTGAAAGCAAGAGAACATCTGTTCACACCGCCGTGGAGCAACATTTTACGGCATTCACGGCTTGCATTAAGCTACACAACCAAGCCGGATGTCAACTTGCGTAAACTCTAATACTAGCTCTCACGAGTGATGATTCGCGCGTATGCTGTCGCCATAATCACTAGACCTAAAAAAGGCAGCAAGATCTATGGAAATGGCTTGGTCCGGCGAGAGTGAAAAGCGAGTGGCTGATACCTCGAGGGAAAATTAAGCCCGATTCAGCTGAAAATCGGGCTCAAAACAAACATATTGAGCACGTTTTTACACAAAAATCCGAAGTAATCCGGCGTTCAGAATTCTAGAATCATTCCTCTGCATAGAATGTCATCTAGTGATACTGAGACACCAGCTTCCTTCCGAATTCCGCAGCATCAAGACGTGAAGTTTGACGTCATATCCCCTGAATAGAGAACTGTTGGAAGGACTATGAAGTTTTTTTAGTTGGATTCTAATCATAGAAAAATAGTAATCAAGATTCCCTTATGCAGAGGGGATTCATTGCCGAATCCACCACATGCAATTGATGAATGGATCTGTGGACTTTCCCATAGCTTTTATTGAAAGCCATAACGAATATTTGGGGTCTGTGGAGGCTAGAGTACCAAAAATGAATCTCCACAAGTTGTCTACTTGTCCGACTCATGTCTTCCACAGTCATACGAGTTGTCGTTCCATGCCCAACTTAGTTTGCTTGTAAGTTGTTGGCCCAACAGCCCTCGTACGAGGGCCTTCCCCCCCCCCCCCCCCCCCCCCCCCCCCCCCCCCCCCCCCCCCCCCCCCCCCCCCCCCCCCCCCCTCCCCCCAACCCACTGCCCTGCTCCCAAAAAGGTGGGGGATTTCGGATAAACGCTCTACTTGACAAAACAGTTCAACGACCAACTGGATTATGGGGGCCGCTAGCTAATCACACATTTGAGACATCGTAGACACCGAACTGATGGCACTCGAGTCGCGATAGAGATCAAGACCCACAATCCAAGAGAAGATCTAATTTGGCACTAGGTAACTGCCGAAAAGCCGGGGAGACGCTATAGTTTCAGTAGATGCGGAACTTGCGGAACTGCGCTGGACGTTATTGACCGGAGCGCTCCGTTCGGCGCCGATAGTCCCGGTTGAAAGGGCCGAAACAAGTTCCTCCCCCACCGAAATATTGTCCGAGGCGTTCGCTTCGACGCTTCTTTCGTTTGCACTGCACTTTTCTGGAAAAAGAGACCCTGCTGTCGATCTATTTCCTGATTAGAGGGGTAGTGCTGAAATTACTGTAGTGGGATAGTTGAACGGAGAACGGCGACAATCGGCGAGTTGTCATCATCGATCTTGACCACAGTGCTGGTGTTTACTCTTGATGGATTCCAACATACGTCCGATATCTTACTCGCCAGTAGCAGACAGTCGACAGCCGGACCAATGCAACTTGAAATGATACTTTGAGGGCTGACTGATGCATCTCTTTGGATTGAAAAGGAAAGTATTTTACGCTCTTGGAAAAAGTTGCGTGAGGCAAATTTGAGATGCTAAGGAAAAATTTAGAAGATCATCCCGCCATGTAACGTACGTACAGTACATACTCTGCTGTAGCAGAAAGTAAAGGCTTTTCCACGTGCTTGCGCAAGACGTGTGTGGCTGGCTTAGAAAAGGAATAGGGGCCAAGATTCAAGTGCTTACACTCGCTCCCTGCATGACACGCGTGAATTGACTTTCGGGTAAGGCAGCTGTTTGTTTTTGACTATGCTAGGTAGTAGGGAGTAGCTCCTCCAATTCGGAAGCTTATGCGAATGCATCCGGGCCTACCATTTGTGTGCTTGCACAGTCATCACAGCAAAGTATAACTTATCATGAGATTGCAGTGCATTATTCATTAAGATTATATGTTTCTATCATCTCTCCATTACCATCAAAGTCTTTAAAGTTTTATATCAGTAATCATCCAAATATCAAGGGTAACGACGCTGGCGTGGCGGACTGAGGGTCGTTCCATTGAAGAGCTTGAATCCGCCGACTTGCTTCTGGAAAACGCCCTGTGGATCATATCTCCTTGCGACCCGTCTCAAGCCTCGCAGTGAATCAGCGCCATACCCCGCAAAAGGGTCCTGGAAAGCCGCGGCAAAATTCAGGTACACAAATCTGTGTTTGACACCCTCTTCCTCTGCCGCTGCGTCAAATATCCCAACAAAATCTTTCAAAGCACTTTGAAGACCTTCTGACGCACTGGGATCCGGATAACTGAAAACTATTTGGAGAAAAACGAGATCTTTCTCAGGTGCCTCGGTCGATGAGAATCCCAGCGAGTTCGGTGGGCTATCTGCTTTCGGTGCGGGCATGATGGCTTGGAAAGTCAACTGCGAGGCTGTACCCGGGAATTGCTCGCAGATCTTGGGTACCAGTTCTTTCCACAGTCCATGAATGCGATGCAGGATTGTAGGGGAAATGCGAAAGGTTGTCGTTGCCCAAATCGTTCTGTATGCAGTTAGTACACATCAGAGCTCAGCAACCTATGCACACATACCGCTTTGCTGAGCCTTTGACTGCCATTGAAGCGTTTCGTGCAAACTCGCCCACCGGTGCCACCACTGTACTGTCTGCAAGCTTGGGCACGACATTTGTGATATTTCCGAGGGCACCTGGCTTTTGCTCTGGCTTGGTGTACCACATGATACTGACTGGAGTGAAGAGCTTCGCTCGCGCCCCATTGTAATCAAACGTCAACCAGCCTGAAGCATACGGGTCATACTTCGCGGGGTCTTTGAATTGAGTGAAGCCACGTAGTAATGCATCTTCAGTTCCATTGCCGTAGGTGATGCGTCCACCCCAGACAGGGCCGGCGGGAAAAGAGCGCAGGTCGAAGCGGGTTACTATGCCGAAGTTATTTTGACCGCCTTTGAGGGCAGCAAAGAGATCACTGTTGGATGTTTTGTTGGCGTTTACAATGGCGCCGGAGGAGAGGACCACCTGCATGTTTAATATCGCGTCGGCGGCCCATCCCTGTTCAGGGGAGAAAAATGATACTCCACCTGTTCTCCTTCAGAATTACAAATCCAACAAGAAATGCGCTTACAGTAAGGTGGGCGACCACTTACCTCCTGTGAGAAATCCGGCAATGCCAACCACTCCGACTCGGCCTACCATGACGGAGATGTTGTGCTTGTCTGTTACATCGTACACGTCTTGAGACAGGGCCCCGGCGCCTGCCGTGACCACTCCTGGCTGGGATATTTGTACCGCCTTGAGACTTTGCATGTCAAAGGTGACCCCGTCCTCAACATTATTGAACCCGACATTGGCGTTGTGTCCTCCTCCTTTGATGGCAAATTTGACTTCGGGATGCTTCGCAAGGATCGTCACTGCCTTCGAAACATCTTCAGCAGATCTTGGCCGGATTACACACTTTGGGTGGAGTCTCAATTGCGGAAACGGATACGAGGTTATGGTGGAGTTGTAGGTCTGACTTTCAGGCCAGAAAATGGTGGTCGGGAGGGTCGATGAGAGGAGGTCACATATAGTGGTATTAGTGGTATTAGTGATATTAGTGGTATTGTGCGCATATCCTGCAACACTGCGTCCAACAACCAGAAGGCCAAAAACTGCTGAAGTAGAAAGATACATTGTAAAGAGAGTGGTCGTGCTGCCCTGATCATCATGGTATGGGCTTTTTCCATCTTTTTATCTTGAAGCTCGTTTTCGGAGAGCCTTGTACAACCTGCAGCGGCTCCATGTCTGGCCGGCGGTTGCTTGCAGTGATTTATTGTGGCGTCGTGTCCCACGATAATGTTCTCAGCTTACATGCACACATTGAGATATTGTGTAAGATTTGTAGGGGATAAACGAACGCAAAATGATTCTTCGTGGATGCGCAAACATGGTCGTGCGGAGAGCCGATCACACATCCTTGTACTGGGTCAGTGAGTTCTGTAAAGCTGAACAATAAAAAGCAAACTGATCGCCGAATGCCACACCCTAGCTGGCCAATCGAGTAGATTCCAGAAAATCCATGCTAGACAGATAAGTTTCAGTCAATATTTTGTCGACGCCGCCACGAGTGTTAACGATAAAGTGCCGTGCACACACTTTCATTTCGCCGGCACTTCCTTTGCAGCACCGACCCATATCTCTCTAGCTTGTATTGGAAGAAGTATACGAACGTTCATTTCGATTTTGAAGAAATATAGGCTATTCTTTGGATAATTCACTCGTCCTGTTAATGTCTGTTTCCATGGGAATTGCCCTGCAAAACACAGCCATGGAGCACAGTCTTAACATGGTGGAAATGGACACCCTCTGTGAGTTGGTTACACAAATGCGGAGTAATGAATTCCCCGCCATTCCTATTTATAACTACACGCGGTGGAGAAGCCACAGGTTAAATGCCGACAGCCATGATCTTCGGACAAAGCACCTGCGCTATCACCAAGGCATTTTCACGTATTACTTCGAAATTGTACCTGTGCTGTGCCTTCACACTTCGCAATTCAGGAGCTGAAGCTAAGCAAACCATAGCAATTGCGTTATACTCTTTCATCTTCTTCTTTGCATAGCGAGAATGTAATGCTGAGCTTCACAGCAGCGGCAGAATGCACGAATGTGTATATAAAATTATGCACACGCACTATGCCAGTCCTTTTGATGCACCACCGCCCCATCGAGTCCTTTACAATATCCCACAGTATAGATCCCGGACTCTTAGTACAATGACACAGCAAATAAGACGCGACCCCGACAATTGTTTGAATGGTTGATCTTTTGAGTTTGTAAAATGATGTTAGAGCTAAGAACTTATTTGCCTAAGACCTATATGATTGTCGATCAATAACATGATATCGTTATAAAAACGGATCCTACTCGTTGCTATGGCGATAGAATTACTAGCGGCATCGACACACGCAAAGAATCACAAGGAAAACTTTCTCGGCTAGGACGTACACCCAAACTTTGTAATCACGTGTGATTTCGTTATAGTTATTTACCAAACAAACCGTGCGCGACTACTCACGTGTGACGACAAGAAATTGGAGAACAGCAAACTTATTGAATCTACTATCGCATGTCAGTGATGCAATTAGAAAAGCGGTGTTTTCAAGTGAATGGAACAGAACAATCGATAGAACCGCTTAGAAGTAATGTAAAATCAAAGATGAGCAAACCGAGAACCGTTTGTTACTGTCAATTTAGACACAAACATCTCTTCTTGTGATTCTATATCAATAGCGCTGACCCTCGTCGCTTCCATACCTCTGCTTCGTGTCACTGATATTGGCTTTCTCCAATCCACCGTCCATTCCCACGTTTTCATACAATTCAACACAAGTAAATTCCAGCCCGCTTCAGTTCTACTCAATACCATCCCACCGCATCCCCAAAACAACTTTCTACCCCAACCATCCATCACATCCATGGAGCCACACATGTGGACCACGGAGTCCGTGGCCTTGCTTCTCGCGCATCTACATCTCAATACGCCAAAAGACCTGAACTGGGCTTCTACTGCAGAAAAGGTCCTCTCCGATTCCTTGCCCGAATCTGTCGAAAAGCCCACCGCAGCCGACATTGAAGCAAAAGTGACTTCGCTGAACAAAGGGCACCCCTGGACCGGAAAACCCAATCCCGAGGAGGATTGCGGATTGGGTGTGGACCTTGAAGGACCGGGGGTACGACCACTTACGCGCGAACAGGAAATAGCGTTTGACAAGGCGCAGGAGCAGTTGTTGGGGGCTACAAAGGATGTAAGTGAAGATGTTGTGGAGAAGCTCAGAACGCATGATTCCAAATCTGAGGAGCGTTTGAGCGGTCGAGTTGCTGAGGAAACAGACGGCGCTTCAAATCACGAGCCACGCATGGGCGACAAGGCCAATACTGGCAAAGGCAAAGAAAAAGTCCATCCTCAAAGCAACTTCAAATCCGGCAGCAGCAGTAGTAGCAGCAGCAGTAGCAGCAGCATCACCACTTCCGAGGCTCTACGTCAGGTTCACACCATAGTAAGACATCTGGATAACAAGATTGCCCATCTGAGGGTCGGGTCTGGAGAACTGAAAAATTTAATCGACTCCTTGCATCTCGACCTGGTTCGCATGGAGATTAGGCTTCACACACGCATCGAAGGAGCGGTGCAAGAGATCCATGAAGGCATCCAAGAAACGATGCAATCGACTTCACCTCCACGACAGCCTTCCCAGAGCTATATAATTCTGCTTGTCTTCTTGTTCTTACTTCTGCAAAAAATTATTGATTTGCAATGGGGAATTCAGCATGGAAGTAGTGCTCAACAGTGATAGTCATTATAAAAACGGAGTTTTACACGGTATCGAGGATAAAGCTGGAAGACGGGGAGGGGACTGACGGGCCGGCGTGAATGTGGATTTTCGGCAAGCGAACGCGGCAGATTTCCGCGAGGAGTTTGTGGTAAAAATGTTGCGGATTCTACTGGTGATGAATTATAGATGACTGATTTTGTTATTTCTGGATTTTATGAGCTTGACATGAATGTATTTGGGGTCCCCGGATTACAACTCCGATGGGGGCAATCGTGGTAGCTTGATCATGTACTGTACGAGAATATGACAAACATAATATTACATTTTCTATACACCCATATTCTATTGTGTATTCATGCTGACGGTGAATCGCGAAACCAGCTTCGCCACGGCTTCAGCGGTATCAAAGTACTAGTACCCGAGGATGAATGCGTACGCAGAGTGCGGTGGTACCACCCAAATTCGGGGTCCTGCTGGCGCCCTTCCAAACACTTGCAGTATGCTTTCAAAGCCGGCGCGGAAGCGCAGATAATACCGAGATTGGCTTCAATGCAGGTTGGCGTCCAAGCACTTTCGCCTTCCCACGCGGCATCGTAGGTAGGCACGGAACGCAGGCTTAAGTGTTGCACAGCTATTTGAACGCGTACAATCCCGAGTGCGCAGGTACTGCAGTATGTTAGCAAGCTATTAAATTGTATTTGAAGGGAAAAGGGGTGCGCATTACGCTAAGCCCATGCCAAATATTGCACACAAGCCGAGCTTTTGGCGAAACGGTAGGCGAAGCTTTCGTATCATGGTCATGGGAAGGATGCATGCGAGAAGATCTTGGAACGCGCTGATGATGACGATAACGATGATGGAAAGAAGCTCTTCGCGGCATTTGAATTTGTGTGTGCTCGTCCACTCTTTGCTGGAACGATACCAGTACGCTTCGACAGGCGCACAGGTGAACATGATGACCATGATCGAAACGATGCCGTAAATCCCCACTACACACCTTTCAGTTAGGCTCTTGGTGAGGAAGGAGAAAACTCACCGAATACGATGCTGATCCAAACTATGATGAGGAAAGGGGAGTTGATAGCGGATGAAGACATGCGGCGATAGAAAGTGAGGATCGAGAGCTTGGTGAAAGTTGTCGTAGCGATATAGAGGATTTCCATAGCCAAGGCAGTCTATTTCATCTTAGCTACGTGATACATTGACAAAGTCGAGGAAAGTCTCTCACCTGTCGGATCGTAATGAAATCCCTGGGTTTCAAATCGTATATATGATGTTGAAATCCATAGACTCGCAGAGCTGCATTGAGTGAGCAAACGGCAGTTCTCTCAAGACGAGCTATACGGTACCCAGGACGGTTACAATCGTCTGGCCAAGTAGTAATGGCTGCTTCGATTAGTCCTCCTGAACGAGAGACGTCGGAGTGGAGAAGTCGTTACCATCGACGCAATAATAAGCCAATCATCCCATCCTGGAGTGTGCGTGATACGGAACCGAGCCCATATGCGCGCAGTGAAAACGAGGGTCGTCAAGACACAAATAGCGATCAAACACGCCGACGCCGCCCAGGAGCGGGTCTCCGGGTTGACATAATTAGGCGCAGGAAAGCGTCTGCTCAAGGAAAGAGCCTCATATGCAGACATAGGAAAAAACAACCAGTGTTCATGAGCGAAATCTTCATTGACGACGCCAACGTCAACTTTAGGTCGTGTAGTGGTTTGAGCATGACGTGGAAGAATATATCGAGAGTTTTGACAAGAGTCGTTGCGAGACGGAGAAGGTTTCTTCCTAGCAGGGGTCCTTCACGTGACGACGGAGTTGTCTTCCGGTGGCTTTGGATGGTCGTCGGTCTGCTTAAATGGACTAGGGTTCCATCAATGTGCCGTGTTACAGGCCGGAAAGCTTCTATAAGCGGAGGCACCGGATAGTTCTGTCGCGATCTATTATAAATTGCGCAAGCCAACGATACCCCTCCCGCTGTAGAAACTCGTATAACGACACCATGGCCCTCTTGGCTGCAGATGAGTTCACTTTATAGTTTGCTATTTCATTGTTAACATTTATCTAGCTCCTGTTAACTATCCTGTTAAAGGCAGCTACAGCTAATAAGAGTAGGCCATGTTCTGCAGCTAAGAAGGCCGGGGCGATTGTTATCAATTGATATTTATGTGAGTTTCTACGGTATATCGGAGGCCGAGGACCACCGATAGGAACATATACAGGTGCCTTCGAACTGTATTTACTTCACTTCCAATAACTATTCTGTATATCGAATCCTCTTTCCCCAATTCTTGATTTTGATCGGAGGTAGATCCCTTCTTAGTTTGATAAAGGTCCGATACTCTTTCCCCAACATTAACAAATGTTCCACACCCTCACAGCATTTCAGCCACCAAATCCCTTAATACCGTAGAACATTTGAAACTGACAGATAACAAGTACGCCACCGCGCTTGGCTGCAGATGATTTCGCCGTATGATTTGCTACCAAAGGCCGCTGTAGCTAGTCAGAGTATGCTATTTTCTGCAGCTAAAAGCGACGGCGTATTCGTTATTTGCGAGTTTCTACGGTAAGCCTAGAAGTAGAAGGTGATGAACTGTTCCATCATAATCACATTCTCGTCCATCACCATTGCCCCTGATTGTGTCCTCCAATAGAAACTAACAATTTTATTTTCCTTTTCTTTGGTCGAAAACAAGTCCCTCTTGATTCTATCAAAATTCCATCCATGACTCGAAACCTAGAAACTAAAACGCCACAAAAGCACACCCAACCCGCATTCCCACCCTCCTTCAATCATCTCCTTCCCAATGAACCCTCCCACGAGAGATTTGTACATCGTCCCGCAAGCTCTTGATGAAAAATACCCACCAACCCACGGTATCGACATAATTTAGCAAAACACAACTTAGAACGTCTACGTCCTTAGCCAAAGGATTGTATGTACACACAATGAACTCAATAACAACTTTACAACCTCACAACCTCACAACCTCACAACCTCACAACCTCACAACCTCACAACCTCACAACCTCACAACCTCACAACCTCACAACCTCACAAC